>PVHP010004493.1:55279-70844 GCA_004024765.1 Zapus hudsonius | reverse complement strand
CACACACACACACACACACACACACACACACAAAATCTCCTGCAAAGTGCCATCAGCAAGATGATGGTTTAGGAAGCTGTAGGTCCTCCTTCCTTCACAGAGACATGGATGTATTAACAATACATGGAACCAGAAAACCTCTAAGAAAATTCTAGAGACTAATTGAGAAACTACAGCACCTACATTTACAACACCAAGATATCCCAGGATAAAGTATAGGAATGGAGGCATTTGGCATGCCTGCCTTAGTCTATTTGCTATGCAAATAACAAAACAGCTGTGGATGGATGGTTGATAAACACCTGAAATTATTTCACTGCTGGAAGTCTGTGATCAAGGCACCAGCAGGATTGGTCTCTGGTGAAATCACAGATCTCGGTTTCAAAATGATGACTTGAATGCTTGCATTAACATGATAGAAGGGATGATGTAAAGAGGTAAAGAGGGATGGATGCTGTGTCCTCAAGTGGCAGAGGAATGCAAAAGAATGAACCCAGCCAAAACTCCTATTTATTTATTTTTACATATGTATGTGGAGATCAAAGGATACCCTTACATGTCATTCTTAGGAATGCCATCAACCATTTTGTTTTTGGAGACAGGGTGTCTTATTGGCCTACAGATCACCAATTAGACCAGACTGGCTAGCCCACAACCCCCAGGGATCCTCATGTCTTAGTTTCCTCAGTGCTAGGATGCTGGTGTGTGCCACCAAATCTGACGATTTTTATGTGAATACTGGGGAAACTTGCAAGCATTTTACTGGTTGAACTATTTCCCTAGCACCCTTTTTATTTATTGTACAATGCTGAGGACTGAACCTAGAGCCTATGGACTGGAGAGTTCAATTAGTAGTTAAAGGTGCTTATTTGCAAAGCCTGATGGTCCAGGTCTGATTCCTTAGTACCCATGTAAATCAGATGCAAAAGTGGCTCATGAGTCTGGAGTTTGTTTGCAATGGCGCCCTGATGTGCTCTCTCTCTCTCTCTCTCTCTCTCTCTCTCTCTCTCTCTCTCTCTCTCTCTCTCTCTCTCCACACACACACACACACACAGAGAGAGAGAGAAATAAATAATGTACAAAATAAAATAAATAAATACGGGCATGGTGGCATACACCTTTAATCCCAGCACTTGGGAGGCAGAGGTAGGACGAGTGCCATGAGTTCAAGGCTACCCTGAGACTACATAGAGAATTCCAGGTCAGCCTGGGCTAGAGTGAGACCCTACCTCAAAAAACAAAAATAAATAAATAAAATCTTTCACAAAAGTGAACCTATAGTCCAATGCATCCTAAGGCAGGCAGTCTTCCATGGAGCTACATCCCCAGAGCTTTCTCCCTCCTTAAATTAGGACCCTAATTCCATCTATGAGGGTTTTGTCATCATACATATCACCTAAAAGCCTAACGACTAGGATATTAGTTCACATTGGTGAGTTTGTTTTAGCTTGTAAATTTTGGGGTGCACATTCAGTCTGTAGCAACTGCCTTTTCATGTCCCTCTCACTGTGCAGCATAGCATGGCCCAAGTGGAAAGTAACCTCCCATACTAGGGTGCTCCCTCCAGGGCAGAAACTAAGAAATTAAACAAGCATCCATCACCCTGGCTCATCTGAGGGTTACTCAAAGGAAATCAGACTCTGGCCTCTGTCCTGCCTGAGTAGAGTGCTGATGAGGCTGGTACCAGAAATCCACTGGGAAAAAAAAAAAAAAGAAAGCCACTGAAAACAAAGGCTAGCCACACATTAGAACTTTGGTTCTGCAGGCAGATGCCAAAGAGGTAGAGTCAAAGAAAGTTTGGTCATTTCTAGGACCTCCAGCTGTGCTGATTGACAGTCTTCTCCTGCATACAGCCAGCACACAATGATCAGGAGAAGTGGTTTCTTCAATGAATGAATTAGAGCTCAAAAAATTACAAAGCAAGGCATGAATGTCAAATGTCCCCCATAGACTCATATGTATTGTCTATATTTATGGAGGTTGTCAGTAAAAGGTTGAAAATACGGAATGAGGAAATGCAAAGACCCTAAGGGACATCATGAGGAAGACTATTATCTCTGTCAGGAATAGTAAGAGACAGAGAATTTATTTGAAGAAATAATGGCTAAAAAAATTCACAAATCTTGCCGGGCATGGTGGTGCACGCCTTTAATCTTAGCATTCGGGAGGCAGAGGTAGGAGGATTGCCGTGAGTTCAAGGCCACCCTGCGACTACATTGTGAATTACAGGTCAGCCTGGACTAGAGACCCTACCTCGAAAAACAAAACAAAAAAAAAAATTCACAAATATGAGAAAAGAAATGGAAAGAAGCTCAAAGAATTCCAACTAGAATAACTCAAGTGAGAACCAACCAGGCATGGTGGTTCACACCCACAATCCCAGCACTCGGGAGGCAGAGGTGTAAGAATAATGTGTCTGAGGCCAGCTTAAGCTACATAGAAAAACCCTCTTTCAATAAGCAAAAGAAGGGGGAAAACACACTGGGACACTACAATTAAACTGTCTAAAGACAATTTTTAAAGCAGTATTTGAAAGCAGTTTGTCTTACACACAGGGAATTTCATAAGATTACTTGAGGATTTCTCAAAGGAAAGTTTGAAGGCCAGAGGAAAGTGGGATAATATATCCAGAGTGCTAAAAAAAAGTCCCGTTAAGCAAGTATACAGTATAAGAAAACAAATGGAGTCTTTAAAACAAATGGAGAGGGCTAAGTTTGTAGACTACTTGCAGAGGATGTACAAAGCCTTGGGTTTAATTCCCAGTACCACATAAACTGTGTGTGGTGGTACACACCTGTAATTCCAGACCTCAGGAGGTAGAGGCAGGAGGATCTGAAGTTCAAGATTACCCTTCAGCCAATTACACAGTGAGTTCAAAGCCAGCCTGGGCTATAGGAAAGCATGTCTCAGAGAAAACAACAACAATCTTCCAACCATAGAAAGAAAGAAAGAAAGAAAGAAAGAAAGAAAGAAAGAAAGAAAGAAAGAAAGAAAGAAAGAAAGAAAGAAAGAAAGAAAGAAAAGGAAAGGAAAGGAAGAAAGGAAAGGAAAGGAAGGAAGGAAGGAAGGAAGGAAGGAAGGAAGGAAGGAAGGAAGGAAGGAAGGAAGGAAGGAAGGAAGGAAGGAAGGAAGGAAGGAAAATAGTAACATACAAGCACATAATGTCAGGTTCTTCAGTGGACAAATATAATGACCTGTACTATTATAATTCTGCTGCAAAAACATAAAAGAAGGTTTAGCCTGAAAACATGGTGGCATACACCGGTAATTCCAGCACTCTGGGGCTGAGCCAGGAGGATCATGAGATCAAGGCCAGCCTGGGCTACAGATTGAGACCCTGTCTAAAAAATTAATAATAAATAGATGATTTAAATATATGTTTCAGGGCTGGAGAGAAGGTTAAGTTGTTAAATGCATTTACTTGCAAAGCCTGATGGCCCAGATTGGATCCCCCAGTACTCTCGTAAAGCCAAATGCACCAAGTGGTATCTGTGTCTGGAGTTTATTTGAATGTCAGGAAGCCCTGGCATACCTATATCCTCCCTCCCTCTCTCTCTCTCTCTTCCTCTCTCCCTCTCTCTCTCTCATAAGTAAATATTTAAAAATAAATAAATGTATGCTCATTGGTACATAATAGCAATGAATTGATAATACCAGTCACACAGAAGGAAAGGAGGTAGTGAAAAAGTAAAAAACTAGAGTTTTGTATATGACTGAAGTTATCATCAGATACTGGTACATTCATGACTCCACAGTGAATACCAATAACACTCCACTGAGGAGGGCCCTGAGTAGAATGGGCCAAGGGAAAGGGAACATCAGAGTATATAGCCCAGTGGGGATATGACCAATATGCAATAAAATAAATTAAAAAAAAACATAACCTACAAGGGAGTTGTGTCGTCCTCAGGGTGTCAGCACTTGTTGAATAAATTGTAGCAGTGTTAATCTCAAAAACATCAAATGCTCTAACTTTAAGATGTTTTTAGTAATTATAGTGGAAGCTACAATAAAGTATCTATAGAGTAGCCACAAAAGGAACTAAGAAGTGAACTGAAGCACAGCACTACAAAAATCAATTAAATGTAAAGGAAGGCATTAAGAGAGGAAAGGAGGGATGCTAAAAGCTACAAGGCATACTGAGTAATTTCAAAAATGGCAATTATGGGTACTTTCCCATCAGCAATTGCATGTAAATGTGTTAAACTCACCAGAAAAATACCTAGGTTAATGTATTAAACTCTCCAGAAAAATACCTAGGTTAATGTATTAAACTTTCCAGAAAAATACATAGGCTACTGTATTAAACTCTCCAGAAAAATATGACAGTTAGCTTAGCTTAATGAATTAAAAATAACTAGGGCAGGCATAGTGACAAACACCTGTAACCTTAGCATTCGAGAAGCTGAGGCAGAAAGAGTGACAGTTCAAGCCAGCCTGGGCTATGTCGCCAGTTTGGGGTACAGAGTAAGAACCTCTCTCTGTCTCCCTCTCTCTGCTGACAAATAAACAAATAAAAACAGTTTAAAATAAAATAAAAACAAAGAACAATGTTTTTTGAATAAAGTAGAAAACCTTAAGTAAGCTAAACCCCAGGCTAGACTGAAGAAGGAAGTAAGATCAGAACGGAGATAAATGGCACACAGAATGGAAAAGCAATAGGAAAAAATTAACAAAGCCAAGAGTTGGTTTTCTGAAAAGATAAACCAAATTTATGAACACTTATGGTGATTAACTTGGAGAAAAGAGAACAGATGCAAATATTAAACCAGAAATGAGAGAGGAGGTACTATAATGGATGGCACGACAATAAACCGGTTATAAGAGAATGCTGGGAATAGTTACACGACAACAAATTATGTGTCTTAGAAAACATAAATAAATATTTAGAAACACATGTGATGAAGAAATGAAAAATCCAAGGTCAATAAGCAAGAACCCCAAATCAGCAATCAAAAAACTTCCCAACAAAAGAAGGGACGGATGTTTTACTGGTGAATTCTACTAAAATTTTTTTGTTTGTTTTGCTTTTTGAGGTAGGGTCTCACTCTAACCCAGAATTCCAACTACCTGGAATTCACTATATAGTCTCAGGGTGGCCTCAAACTCACTGCCATCTTCCTACCTCTGCCTCCTGAGTGCTGGGATTAATGGCGTGTGCCACCACGCCCGGCTCTACCAAATATTTAAAGAAGAATTAACAACAGTTTTTGTGAGATTCTTCATAATAATTATAGGAGAAAGTATTTTCAAGCTCATTCAAAGCAAGCATCGTCCTGATACCAAAATCATACAAAGACATTACAAGGGCTGAGGAATAAGCCTGGTGACCGGAGTTCACATCCCCAGAATCCACATGGAACAGGATGCAGGTAGCACCCAGGTCTGTAATTCCAACACGCCTACAACAACAGGGGTGGAGTTAGAAAAATCCCTGAAGCTTCTGCCAGTTAGTCTGGCATTCACAGTGGCAAAAGAAAAATGCAAGAGAAAACCTGTCTTAAGGTGGAAGGACTGACACCCTGAGGTCCTCTGACATCATGTGATGGGAACATGCATGCCACATACTACACACGCACACCATATACACAGGCATATTCATGTACACACAAATATATATACATATATAAAAAGAAAACTACATGTCAAAGTCCTTAATAAAATTAGGAATAAAATTCCTTAGGAAGTTCAATTTAACAGCACATTAAAAGAATTACATGCCAACTAATTTCAGTTTATTCCTGGAATACAACTAACAATACTCAACATACAAGTCAATTGGTATAATGCACATTAACAGAATGAAGGACAAAAACCACCTTATTAAAAAAAAAAAGCCACCTGATCATCTCAAAGGATGCAGAACAAACATTTGACAAGACTGAATTCTTAACAAAAGAGAATAGAAAGAAACAATCCCAACATAATAAAGGCCTCACCATGCCTACAGCAAGCATATTTAATGATGCCAGACTAAAAGCTCTTCTTCCAAGATTAGGAACAAGACAGGATGCTTGTTTTATATATTTTTTCCAATTGCATCCCATATAGTACTAGTAGTCCTAGACAGAGAAATTAGGCAAGAAATTTTTTTTAAAAAGCATCCAAATTAGAAAAAAAGTAAAATTAACTGGGTTCATAGATGACATAATCTGATCCCTACAAAACCCTCAGGATCCCACAAAGGATCCAAATCAGGGAGTCCTCCTTCCTCCAAGGTGTGGTCTTTTTCTGGTTTGGCCACATGTGAACTATGCTCTACTGTGAGGAAAATAATCCATTCTCATTCATTCATTCTCTCTCTCTTTCTGTCTTTCCCTTCTCCCCCATCCCTTTCCCCCTCTCTCTCTTGTTTGAGACAGAGTCTCATTAGCCCAAGCTGGCCTTCAGCTCACTATATAGCCAAAGCTGCCTTGAAGTCCTAATCCTCTTGCCTTAAATCCCCAAGTGTTAGTATTACAGCCATGCACCACTATGCTCAGTTCAGTACCCCATTCTCATTGGTTTTCCTATTACAGACACAAGGATTTGGGTCTTCCCCAGACCTGGTGGGCATCCCTGGGGCGAAGGGCAGGGGGGTCTATAGTTTTCCCTGCCCACAAGATGCTAAGGCAGTTGACATAGTGCTGGCTGGAGTTCACCCAAGAGCCTTAGGTGGGGTTGACCTGTATGTATCTTGACATTTGACCTTGTAGAGCTGGTAAGGATAGACAACACTCCCTAGGACTGACCAATTCCAAGAGAGAATAGAAGACTTCTTCCACCCTACCATTCAAATGCAAACCAGAGAACCCTAATCCCACAATCCCTACCTCAGCCTTTTCTCTGGGGTTTTCACATTCTAAGTCACTACCCACTGGCCCTCACCACTCCTGGCTCAAGTAGCTGACAGCCAGAGAGAGCCCTCTGTCTCCCAGCCTGCTAAATTATTCAAACTAGCCAGCCTGAGCCTGCTCACCCTGCCTCACCAGTTCCTTCCTGTGCAAACCACAGCAAGGCTCCTTCCCATTCTCTCCCCCACCCCAGCCTTCTGACTGAGCCTGAGACCCTATGGCATGATGGGCCCTCCTCTTTGGAACTGTGAACATCAACCTATTTTCACTGAAGCCTTCTCCTGATCTGGCTATACCTGAATAATATCTCCTGGATTAAAACAGTTCAGGCTTTCCTCAGGAAGTCAGCTCACAGTGGACCAAGAGCTACTATCTGGAAACTCCTGAGCTTGTCTTCCAAGTCTACTTGGCAGCTTGCCCACATCCCGAGAAGCCCAGAGCACCCAGCCTGGCTATATGGGTAACCCTGGGAAGTACCGTGTTCTTTATGCCTTAGTTTCTCCATTTAGAAAATGAGTCATTTTCTTCCTGCCTTCCTCACAGGGGTTCCACAGGCTCACAGTAAGCACTTGGCAAAGGGCACTGCAGTGAAACTAACCATCATCCCTTCCTGTAGCAGGGATGTCATCTACCATAAACACAGGGGAACTGAGGCCCAGATCACCCAATTGGTCAGATAGGCCTGAACTGGCTGCTCCCAGCAGACCCCATCTAAGGAGCTTTCCTTTGTATGGAAAAAGTATGAGGACACCATTCTTGAGCACAGGCATGCGTGTCACCCACCACAAACTTCAAACTCCTTCCAAGGAGAGCCAGGTGCCCTGCATCTGGAGTGGAGGAAGGAGAGACCTACCTGGGTCAGGCTGGCATCTTTATCAACCTTTGGAGGGGTGTTCTTGGGATCAGGATCTTCACCGACATCACTGTCAGCCTCCTCCTGGGGGATGTCCTTTGGGATCCGGCTGTCCACAGCTGTCTCAGGACCTAGGGAGAGCTCACTGCCCTCCTCACAGGGGAAGTTCTCACTGGCCATGCTGGAGGATGGGCTGTCAATCCCACTGTCCCGATTGGGAATCTTCATGCCACTATTTGGCTCCCCTAAGGGGCTATCCCCTGCTCCAGCTGGGCTGCCAGGCGTCCCTCTTTGTGCAGCTGACCTAATGGGAAGTGCTCTGAGCTTCCCCAGGGGGGAGCTGTCAAGTCTCGCACTGGATACCCTTAAAGGGGCAATGGCTTCTGGGGGAGTTGAGGAACTCCCACCCAATTCCATCTTCACAGCCAAACTCTGTGGGAGGCTGGCCAGGGACTTCCTTCTGGAAAGAAACAGACCAAGTCAGTGTAGTCTCTAAAAGCAGCTCCCCTCAGAGGTCAGCCTCAGCCTGGGGAGGCAGGCTGGGGTTGTGTTGGAAGTAACACCTCCCTAAACTCCATTGGCTTCAGTTGGGTCCTACCCAGAAAGGTTTTGAGAGAATGCCACGTGGAACATGTTTTATTTTAAAAGTAAGTTTTTTTTTTTCCTATTCGCAAAAGTACTCAAACTGGGGAGGTGGCTCAGCAGGTAAAGGCACTTCTTATAAATCCTGCTGGTCCTGGTTCCATTCCCCAGTACCCATGTAAAGCCAGATACACAAAGTGGCACAAGTGTCTGGAGTTGGCAGCTACAAGAGGACCTGGTGTAACCCATGCTCTCTCCTTCTCTCTCTGTTTCTCTCTCTCAAATACATAAAAAAGATATTTTTATAAAAAATAATCCTGTGGAATAGTGTGACATTTCCATGGTGTGTGGATATTGGCTTTTCAATAAATTCAAAATATAGGCACAAAATAGTGACAGTCTTCAGGAGGAGCATAGTGACTTCTGTTTATGATACATATAAGTCCATGGTGCTTTTCACACTCATTCCCAGGAGATGAAGCCAGTGTCTCAGGCACTAGAACTACCTCATATTTGCACAGCAGTCTTTCCTGGCACTCTTGGCAAGAGGCAAATTCAAGTGTCAATTCATTTTTTCCATGTGTAGGTGTTTTGTATTTGCATATACATGTAACATATGTGTGCATATTTGTGGAGGTCAGACATCAGAGTGTCTTTCTCAATAGTTCTCCACGTTGGTGGGTTTTTTTCGTTTTGTTTGTTTGTTTTTTTTTAGGTAGGGTCTCACTCTAGCTCAGGCTGACCTGGAATTCACTATGTAGTCTCAGGGCGGTCTCAAACTCATGGCAATCCTCCTACCTCTGCTTCTCAAGTGCTGGGATTAAAGGCATGTACCACCACACCCAGTGTCTTTTCTTTTATAAAAATATTATTTATTTATTTGTAGGCAGAAAGAGAGAGAGAAAGGGGGAGGAAGGGTATGGGCACACCAGGGCCTCTTGCCACTACAAGTAAACTCCAGATACATGCATGACTTTGTGCATCTGTGAGGAATCAAAACAGAGATGGTGCTTGCATGTGCAAAGCCTGCCAGCCTGGCTTTCCATCTTGTTTTTTGAGACAGGGTCCCTCACAGTATCTGGAGCTCACCAATTTGGCTAGAATAGCTAGTGAGTGAGGCTTTGGAAGCCCCCATCTCTGTTTCCCCAGGACTGGGATTATAAGCACTTGCTACTACACCCAGGTTTTAATTGGTGCTAGGAATCTGAACTCAGGTCCTCATGCTTGTGCAAGATTTTTTACCCACCAAGACATTTCCAATCCTTTAAGTGTCAATTTTCAGCACTCAAAGAATTCACCAGACAGCTCTGAGAAGGGTCAAAGGCAAGACTGGACCACAAGGAGACTGACTATCCCTGAAAGTGTCTTCTTAACCCCGAGATTCAGCTGCAGAGAAACCAAGGACTTGGGTACAGATGATGGTCACATACCACTACCCAATGATCTTGTCCTCTTCTAGGAGAATGGCAAGTGTTGATGGGTTGGGGCCTGCTTCCTCTTGGGTCCCAGGATTGCCTGGCAGAGGCTAGAGGGATTTGCTGAAAATCTCTTGTCCAGTGGGTTGGTATTGCAGCTGTTTAGAAGACGCTGAGGGGAAAAAACAGCAGAGGAGAACGACATTTGGAGCAGCCCAGAGCCTGGCTTCTGATGGAGGGCTAGAGGAAGGTACCTTAGGCTTATGCCCAGCACAGTAGACCCAGGGTAAGGTGCAGAAGTCTGCAGGATGGACACTGGACACAGCAGACTATCCTCAGCCTCCAGAAGAATACACATGATGCAAAAAACCAGTTTGAACCAGTGTCCACACCCTCTAGCCATGGGTCACCTCGAATATGTAGGTGGCAACCAGGGTGAGGAGAACCATAACACCTCACCTCGCTCATTCCTGGCACACACAGGAGGTCTTCTACCCTCACACATACAGCAGAGGTCTTTAGCACTCACATACAGCAGCACTGTCATTCACACCGTCCCAGTGGCTCTGATACATACACACACCAAACACTCACACAGTGGCTCCACCGGACACACAAAGTAATTTGTTGGACAGTCACACAGGAACACACACACACAAATTGTTGAACACTCATTCAATAGCTTATATTCATACAGTGAATCTGTTGGACACTCATTCCACTCATATGGTGAGACACTCACGCAGTAGCATACGCATCCTCATGTTGGCACGCTGCTCTCACAGCTCACCCTCTGTCAGCAGCTTCTTCACACGTTCCCTTCCTCACTGGCAAGCAGAGTGAGTGCGATCAGTGGACACAGCGGGTTCTCATCCTCAGGGACACACAGGCGGAAGCTACTGTCCTCCGGCTGCACCTGGCTGCCTCACCTCCCAGCAGAGCCCGGCATCATCAGCCTGGTGGCGAGCCCTATGGCCCTGATAGCTGATAGGCCACTGGCTGGTTGCTTACCTTCCTGTGGCAAAACTATGTTGGAGTGGGCCTTTCTTTAAATGACTCCAAAATCTCTTATAGAGGACATTTTTTTGAGCCGGGCGTCGTGTGCACGCCTTTAATCCCAGCACTCCGAAGGCAGAGGTAGGAGGATCGCCTTGAGTTCAAGGTCAACCTGAGACTACATAGTGAATTCCAGCTCAGCCTGGGCTAGAGTGAGACCCTACCTCGAAAAACCAAAAAAAAAAAAAAAAAAAAAAAAAGAGGACATTTTTTTATTGGCTATTGTTACATTCTTAACAGGCTCACTGGGCAGAAATGTTAAGAGTTCTAAACAGAAAATACATGTTTTGCTGCATTCTTCTCATAGCATGGAAGAGATAAACTGAAGTTTCCAGAAGTCAGACATGACACAGCAATAAAGCAATAATAAAATAATTTTTTTAAATTGGGTGGAGGAGCCGGGCGTGGTGGCACATGCCTTTAATCCCTGCACTAGGGAGGCAGAGGTAGGAGGATCACTGTGAGTTCAAGGTCACCCTGAGACTACTTAGTGAGTTCCATGTCAGCCTGGGCTAGAGAGACCCTACCTCAAAAAAACAAAACTAAAAGAAAATAGAATTTTAAGTGGGTGGAGTGTGAGCTGAGCTCAGCCTTGGTGTATTCATCTGGCTCATTCTCACTTTAGGTGAATTATGCTTCTAGTCAAAATCAAGTAACAGAAACCACATTTTTTTTGAAACAGGGTTTCATGTGGCTCAGCTGTCCTTGAACCTGTTATGTAGCCAAGGCTTCACTTGAACTCCTGATTCTCTTGTCTCTACCTTCCAAATTCTTAGATTACAGGCATGAGCCATCAGAAGTTAAATTTCTTCTTACCTGAAACCACACCAAACAGACAAGACATTACCATTTTGAGTTGTTTGCAAGGCATTGTATGCCAGGCAAACAAAAGCTTACAAAACACTACACTAGACAGAAAAGCCCCATATCCTTGAGAGAATGAGAGAATGGGAACCAATGAAGTAAGACTTCCTATGACCCCAGGTTATGACCTAGAGAACATTCCTGGACCAGTAAGCAGAAAAGGGAGAATCTAGTGGACTCTTTGAAGTAAGAAGATGTCCAGGAAACCAAGAGAGCTGGGGCACACATGACAGATTCCTAGAGGGAAGAGAGCTACACAGAGGACGAACTGGTGCTAGAGAGATGGCACAGTGGTGGAAAGTGCTCGCTTGGAATTCTGACAGCCTGGGGTTTGCTTCCCCAATATCCATGTAATGCCAGACATACAAGGCGGCACATGTGTCTGGAATTTGCCTCTCTTTCAAATAAATAAATAAATAAATAAATAAATAAATAAACAAATAAATAAATTTAAAAGAGAGAGAGAAAGAAAGAAGGAAGGAAGAAGAAAGAAGAAAGAAAGAAAGAAAGAAAGAAAGAAAGAAAGAAAGGAGAAAGAAAGAAAGGAGAAAGAAAGAGCTGAAGATCTGTAAAGAGAGACCCCCTTGAGGGTTTTTGAGTATGTGTGTGAGGGAACTACATGAGGCTGGACAACGAACTCTCCTGTCCCCTTCCCAGAGGACCAGAGGGAGAATTCTCCAACACTCACACAAGGTGAGGTGTTCCCACTGACCAGCATGAAAAGCCACAAGGTCTGCAGGACATTTGGGCCTAGCACTCAGGAGGGTCTAACCTCAGGAGTAGAGGATAAATGATCCTTCAGTGTCCCATTATCCCACCTAACAAATTGTAACAGCAAGGCTAAACTAGTTATAATTTAACTTCATCCTTAAAGAAAGCTCCAAAATACATGAATAAAAAGTAAATATCCAACACCCAGCAAGGTAAGAAATCACACTATCTAGCATCTAATCAAAAACTGCCAGGCAGGGGTTGGGTAAAGTGCTTGCAGGGCACCACCAGGACCTGAGTTTGGACCCTCAGCACCCATGTGAAAAGCTGAGGGTGGGAGGGTGTGTGCCTGCAATTCCAGCACTGGAGAGGCAGAGACAGGAGCACCCTGGGGCCTGCTGACTAGCTTGTCTAGCCAAACTGGTGAACTCTAGGCTCGGTGAGAGACCCTATCTTAAAAAATGAGGTGAGGAAGACACCTTGACATGTACACATGCACATACACCCATATACCTACATAAAAACATGTGTACACACAGGCACACCAGACACACATACAGGTGCAAACATATTTTACCAGGTACACAGAGGGATTATATAACCCTTCATGAGTGGGGGAGGGGAAGCTCAATCAACTGAAACTTGATCTATAACTGACAAAGATATTGGAAACAGTAGACAGGAACATTAAAACACAGTATTCCTGTATTTAAATGATTACTGAAGAATGGCTACAAGCAAGCCACTACTGGTCCCTGGTTGGTTTCTCTCTGCTTTAATTTGGTGACTTTGCATCCAAAATTACCAAGGCCATATCATCAAAGAGTAAGCCCCAGAGTTCTCTGGCCATGCGCAGGTGGGATGACCAATCATGACTCAGACTGGAAGCACTGAGTACTCACCTGGGGGTCTCCAGCTAGGAAATGCTCTGCAGGCTGCTGGTGTGGCTGGGAGTGTCCATCTTCTGAGAACACGCTGGGATACCTCTTGCCTTAGTATTGGAGTCGGGAAGTCAATGGGACCTCAGAGCAAGGCAGGGACATGAAGGTGAGCTGAGGGAAGAAGAAAAGAGATAATCAACACTGCATCTGCTTGTTACCTTAGGTGCCACCGTCAGATATTTGCAAACAGCCAATGCTAGACCTCTGTGATGGTTTATATCAACCGCCAACTTGACAGGACCTAGAATCGCCTAGAAAACTAGCCTCTGCACATGCCTGTGAGGGATAATCTTGATTAGGTTAATTGAAATGGAAAGACTCACCTTAACTGTGGTTGGCACTTAGGGTCTTGGGCTACGAAAAAGAGAGATGTGGCTAAGCACATTCCTCACTCTTGGCCAAAAACTGAGTGGGGCCGGGCGTGGTGGCGCACGCCTTTAATCCCAGCACTTGGGAGGCAGAGGTAGGAGGATCGCCGTGAGTTCAAGGCCACCCTGAGACTACAGAGTGAATTCCAGGTCAGCCTGGGCTAGAGTGAGACCCTACCTCGAAAAACCAAAAACCAAAAAAAAAACTGAGTGGGACCAGCTGCCTCATGTTCCTACCTCCACACCCACCACGCCATGGTGGGCTATAAACTCAAACTACAAGCCAAAATAAGCCCTTCCTTCCTTAAATTGATCCTTGTCAGGCATTTGGATACAGCAATGGGAAAATAACGAATACATCCTCTAAAAGTTACCCGCTTAAAGCAGACATGGTGGCACACACTTCTAATCTCAGGGGAGGCAGACACAAGTGGATTCCTAGGACTTAGTGGCTAGCTCATCTAGCCAAGTCAGTGTGCTCTGGGTTCAGTGAGAAGTAGATGTCTTGTCTTGAAAAATAAGGTGGAGAGGTACCAAGGAAGACCCCCACAACATGTGGCCTCTGCACACACATATAAATGTACCTGCACACACGTATACCCAAATGCATTCACATATGCATGCACACCAAACACACATACACATGCCAGAAAAAAATTAAAAATCAAAATAAGTCACTTGCACTGTCAAAAATTACTTTTGATAGATCTCAAATGTCTGCTAAAAGCCCATGTGGTAAAGGCTTGGGCCCCAGAATGCAGCTTCTGGAGGTAGTAGAGCCTTTAGGAGGTGGGGTCTAGTGGTAGCTCTTTAGGTCACTGGGGACATATTTTTGAAGGGAATAGTGGGATCCTGAACCTTACAGTCTATCTCTGTCCTCCTTGGCCACATGCTCTGGCTTTGATATACTGTGTCACCACATACCCAAGGCAACAAGGCTAAGCCATCATGGCTGAAACTGCAAGCCAAAATAAACCTCTACTTCTGACAAGTTGACATATCTCATATATTTGTTTCAGCAAGGTAAACTGACTCATGCAAATGGATAAAAGGGAGTCTATCCATATAATGTAATATTAATTAACCTCAAGGGCAGCAATGTTGACACCTGCTACAACATGGATGACTGTTGAGGGCATATGCTGAGTACAGTGAGCCAGGCACAAAAGGACAAATTCCATATTCCACTTATTGAGGTCTCTAAAGTAGTCAAATCATAGAGATGGGCTGGAAAGATGGCTCAGGTGCTTGCCTGCAAAGCCTGATGACCTGAGTTTAATTCCTCAGTACCCACATAAAGCAGATGCACAAAGTGGGTCATGCATCTGGAGTCCATTTTCAGGGGCTGGAGGCTCTGACATCCCATTATCTCTGTCTATCTCTCTTCTATCTCTCTCTGCTTGCAAATAAATATTTAATTAAACTTTTCATCAAGACAAAAAGCAAAAGGGTGACTGCGAGGGGGTAAAGGAGTAGGGAATGGAGAGTTAATGTTTAGTGGGACAGAGCCTGTGATGGTTAAGTTTTGATGTCAACTTGACCTTTCAAGTAATCTTGGGTGGGTCTCTCAGGATGTTTACAGGAAGGCAGCTTCTCAGTAGGGGGCAGGATGTAAAGAAACTCAGAGAAGCTAGAAATTAACATTCCTTCCTATGTGGGCAGTGCAGGAAGGAAATTCCAGAGACTCAGGAAGCCATTAAGTCTGGGATAGGGTTACAAGACCCCACCCTAAGGCTATATAAAGGAGAAGAAATTCTCTTTGGCCCCTCCTTCCTGTTTGCTGTTCTCTGTGTGTGGTGTTGTTGATGGGTTTCTCTCTCTGCTTGGACCTGTGAAAGAGGACCAGCCTCTTTCACTTTTATGGGACTTCCCCTGGATCTGTAGCTTGAATACTTTCCTCCCCAAAACCGTGCCTGGTTTGAAGATTCATCCCAGTGGCATG
>PVHP010004493.1:20251-55179 GCA_004024765.1 Zapus hudsonius | reverse complement strand
CTGTAGGTGTGTTGGATTACATACCTGTGCTCCACTTTTGTCTCCTGCTTTATGTGGGTGCTGGGGAACTGAACTCTGGTCAGCAGGCTTGCAGAGCCATCTCCCTAGGCCTGCTGTGTTTATTTCTTTCATTGAGAAGGAATGTGAGCACAAACAGGACAGCCATAAATGACATCACGATTCACTGTCATACATAAAAATCAATGAGAAAAATAAAAATCAACCTTTAAAATAAAATCAGCTGTTTCCATGAACTGGTATAGAATTTGGGAGGAGGGGCCACACAAGTGCTCACCAAAAATATGATTTGAGCATGGCTGCATACCTGAAAGTCTTCGTAATAAAGTTTTCAGAAAAGATACTTGAACCTGCAGTTTCCAAGACCCTCAGCCCCCACCCCCACCTTGGGGTAAGAGGGATCCTGAATTCCACTCTTCCCATTATTCAGTCATTCCTCATCTCACAGGGTTGAGAGAGGGAACACTACTAGAGTAGGGGAAGGGCAGGAAAGCACAGAGTTAATAAATCAGGCCATGGTGCAGTTGCTCATGTGGGTTGGGGGCATCACAGAGGGAGAGGAGGAGACAGAGACCAGTAGGCAAAGTTGGATCTCAATGCAGCCAGCAGTCAGAGTGGGGGGTGTAGTCTCATTTTTTTTTAGACAGAATCTTATGAGTTGGACTTCTTAAGGGTTGCAGAAGGCAAGGAAAGTTAATATGTGAGGCCCAGAAGAGACTCACACATTCTATTAGTGGCTATAAAAGAGGCTCTGCTAGCCCCCTTGTCAGAGCAGGACACAGGGTGGGCAAGGGTCCACTTCATCTGCAGGCTGGAGGTGCCATAGGAATAAGACATGTCAGCAACCCATCATGCTCCTGCCTCCATTTCACTGTAGGTCTGCCCCCCTCCCACTGCCATAGATCACAGATCTGTTTACGATATGAGACCCTCACATCACCTACCATGACTCGCAAATATTTGCAACACAGAGGAAGATCCGGTGCCCAGAGGAAAATGTGATTGGCAAATGAAGGGCCTTCTTATCTCCTTTCCTTCCTGGGCTGCCTTGGTCCCCACCCCCTGTCAGTCGCTCTGCTCAGGGAGAGGCTGCCACTGAAGTGACCAGCTGCTGTCTTCAGTCTTTGCTCATTGTTTTCAGGATCACTCATCTCTGAGCTTCCTTGTAGCCACACAAGTTTTACTTCTGCCCAATACTACATTTGACTCCCTGCCCATTTGCTTTGTGAAGGAGCCTTTGTCTCCTCATCTGTAAATGGAGATCATGATGGGCCTACCTGGGGCCCATGAGGAGAACTCCCAGTGGGAACTCCGCAGCATGTATCTGAGATTCCTGTGGTCGCTTCACTAGCCCGAGGGCCATCTCCCATGACAGAACAGTAAGGCCAGTCCCTCACACAATGGTGAGGCTTCTTGGGAAGCAGCAGCCATTTCATCTCTCATCTCATAGAACAACATGCTCCTGACCTCTGCACAGAGTTTATTCCGGTGTGGTTCTGTTTCTGCTTCACATTGAGAGGTGTTGGCCCCTCTAGACACAGTGGTCAGTCCCCAAACCCCACCCTCAGGGACAGAGGCCTACAGCAGATCTGCTAAGAAAAACCACTTCCTCCCTTCCTAGCTGAGGCTGGCTCTACAATGTTGTGCAAGTTGTCAGTTCAGAAAGTTGTATGGGGACCAACCAGCCCATTCACAGCTGGAAGACAGTCCTGTGCCTCAGTTTCCTTGCTCGGCCTAGGTATTAATGAGGACTTTCTGAGTAGTAGCAGGGTTGCACTGGTCTTGAATCTTACTGCACCTGGCACCACTCAGGTCCCACTTCACAGAGAGGGAGACTGAGGTAGAGTCTGAGGAGTCACCCAAAGTCACGTGCTGGGGATGGCTTGATCATCCTCCCATTACCCCACACCTAGCTTTCTTTCTTTCTCTATAAGGGTTCACTTTCTGTCTCCTACAGCTGCTCATCCTTCCCAGTACTCACAACCCCAGGAAAGATGGAAACAGTCTGGTTTCAGAGCCTGGCCCCTCAAACATGCCCAACCCTCAGACCTCACAGGCTGTAACAGTGCAGCAGCATCAGATGGTACAACCACTGCTGCTGTGCCCCTGCTCCTAGGGTCACCAGTCTCTCCAGGTGGCCTCACTACTGCCCAGAGCTACCTAGGCACAACCTGGGGGTCTGAGAAGACCTTGGTGGGCTGTTGTCTTTCTTAGCAGTGCCTTGCTAGACAGGTCCACCTGTTTAATACCTAAAGTGAAGACTGCCGAGGACACTTCCAGAGTCACATAGAGAGAGAGAATCAGTGTGAAGACCTCAACCCAGTAGGAACGCACCCAGGACCAGTTTCCTCTGCTCAGGCAGAGGAAGACCTGCTTTGCTCAGGGACCCTGGGAGACTGGACAGAGCCTCTTGTTCCATTGCCTGAGGCATCCTGGGTGAAATCAGCCCTGCGTGGGCTCAGCTTTGGATCTGTAACCCTCCCAGGCTTCCCAGGAGACACAGGAGCCACTGAAAGACTTTCCATCCATCCTTGAAGTTCCATCTGTGCCCCTCCGGCTGCCTAACACTCTATTTTCAAAGGCTTCTCACACTTGCCATTTGATGCCCACAATAACTCATTTACCAATGCTAGAGGAACTCCCAGAAAGACAACAGGACAAAATGAGGCACCACAGCACCCCAAGGCAACTTCCCGCTTAAAAACACCCCTCTCCCTCCTGCTCTGCCCCTAGCAGCACCCTCTTAAGTTCCCTCTCACAGCACTACACGGAGAGACCCTCAGGGCTCAGGGCAGGTCCTGGGAGCCCATCCCTACTCACCTTGCTCCCAAGACCAGTGTGTGTCTCCTCCGGGCTGAGCTTCATGCGACAGCAAAACACAACTTCCTTTTTCTAATTTTCGCAATATGGGTCACAACACAATGGAGTATTTGCATTTCCGTAGCATGACGCAGTGTGAAGGGAGCGTGGTTTGCTGCTGGTGGGGATGACCTTGAAAATGCACCCCTCAGCCTCAACCACACTGGGCCTCTGGCTGAGCTGTGGCAGCCTGGGCTGAGTTAAAGTTTACCAGGCTCTTGGGCAGGGCCCTGAGTGCCCTGGGCGAGGACCCACCACAACCATCTTCCTGCTTCTGCTCAAGGGGTTCCTCTGAGAAGCCCTGAGACCTCAGACGTTAAAGGAGGAGGGTCCAGGAGAGGGGGGTGGTCCAGTCTAGACAGTGAAAAGGCCACAGAAGACTAAAAGATGCAGGCCCCACCACAAACAGATTATTTCAAGGTGCCTCCAGGGGTCCCAGACAGAGGCTCATGAGGATTGCTCCAGGAGGAACCAGAACCTCCTCACCCATCCAGCCCTAAGGGGAAGGCTACTTCATTGATTTAGGAAGAGGAAGGAGAAAGGTATCTTAAAAGGTTTAGACTGAAATGAGTAACTCCATTTTAGCAATGCCTTCTCAATCGATCCTAAACTTTTTTGTTGCTGTTTTTGTCATACTAGGGATTGAACCAGGGCCTCAAGCTCCGTAGGCAAGCAGTCTACCTCTGAGCTACATCACCAGCTCATTTTGGTTTTCTGAGGCAGACTCACCAGATAGCCCAGGCTGGCCTTGAATTCACTACGTGATTAACTTAAATGTACTACTTCCACCTCCTGGGATTGTTCCACTGTGCTCAGCTCATTCTGTTATTTTAAAAACAAAGCAATTTCTCTGATCTTAGTCTCCTGGTCAAATGAGGAGACATTAAGGAGGCTGTACAGGTCTGTAAAGTGGCATGAGAGGGTCCCATGGCAGCCTTTCTTCAAGCACCTCTGGCAGCATCTCATTCAGGGAAATGCCATATTAGTGTGGGACCCAAAAAATAAAAAAATCAAGCTACAGCTGCAGGAAGCAACAGAGAGACCTTTTTAAAAAAATTATAATTTTATTACTAAATAGAAACTTGCTATGCACAAACCATGTGTTTGTACCTCCATTTCCCACATCCCCGCCCCCATCCCCTGTAGGCCCTCCTCAGTGGGCTGCTGGTATGCTCCATGGGATTGAGGGCTATGTGTTGTTCCAGCAGCAGTCAGTCATGGGGGGGCAATGCCCCTGGATATTTTCCCCATCATGACTCTTACAGTCTTTCCACCCCCTCTTCTGCAAAGTACCCTGAGCCAGGTGGGTGAGTTATAAGTCTACTTTAGTGTTGAGCTCTTAGCAGCTTTAAGATTTCTGCATTTAAATATTTTGTGTTTTGAGTTGGAACATTTTTTTTTTTTTGAGGTAGGATCTTGCTCCAGCTCAGGCTGACCTGGAATTCACTATGTAGTCTCAGGCTAGCCTCAAACTCAGGATGATACTCCTACCTCTGCCCTCATGAGCTGGGATTAAAGGTGTGTGCTACCACGCCAGGTCAAGAGACCTATTAAGGCAATACACAGTGGCTTTCATGACTATTTCCAGAGAATGAGAGCTGGTGAGTTGATCTGTGCATTATTAAGTGATGTCTACTTCAGATGGAAATGGGGTCTGGGTCACACAGTTCCTTTAGGTGTGTGTGTGTGTGTGTGTGTGTGTGTGTGTGTGTGTGTGTTTGTGTATGCACATGTATGTGTTCATGTCTAAGTGCAGGCAAGCATGTGCTATGGCACTTGGGTGGAGGTCAGAGGATCTTAGGTGTTAATCTTCTATCTTGTTTGAGGCAGGGTCTCTCATTGTTCACGCCTATATTTGCCAGGCTAGTTGACCCATGAGCTTCTGGAGGATTCTTTTGTCTCTGCCTCCCATCTTGCCATAAGCATGCTGGGATTACAAACACTACTGTGTCTAGCTTCCTATATAGTCTCTGGGAAGTCTAACCTCAGGTACACATGTTTATACAACAAGCATTTTATTCACCGAACCATCTATTCTGTTGTGTGTGTGTGTGTGTGTGTGTGTGTGTGTGTGTGTGTATGTGTGTGTGTGTGTGTGGTATGTATGTACGGGCACATACGTTCCTTAGCACACATGTGGAGGTCAGACAACATGAGTGTGTCAATCTTTGCTTTGAGACAGGCTCTATCTTGTTTGCCACTGTGAATGCCAGATTAGCTGGCCCATGAGCTTTGCGATTCTCCAATGCTGCCTCCCATTGCTATAGGCACATGGACATTACAGATGCTCACAACTGTGTCTAGCTTTTTATATGGGTTCTGGTGATCCAAGCTCAGGTACTCACACTTTATCTACCAAGCCATCCCCAGCCTCTATTCTGTCTCTTTAATCAAGAAGACTCAGAGAATACTGCAATGGCACAGTGGGGTAGTGTGTGTTCATACCCTTGACATATACAGGCTAGAGTACCCATGATCTTGGAGGGCTCTGACCTTGGCTCACAGTGTGGCCTCATCAGGACACTGAGCTTATCAGAGTCTCAATTCTTCCTCCATAAAATGGAGAGTACATGAGGTGCACGTGTTAGAGTGTTGTAAGGAACAAAGGTTCAGCCCATGGCAGGTGTTTGAAGAATCTAGCTCTGGTCTGAATCTCCTTTATTGTGCTTTGAGTGGCCCTGAAATCTTAGCTTCAGGTCCTGAGTGGCCAGGTCCCCTAAGAAGGCAACCTTGGACCACTCAGATGCTTCTAGCTCAGACCTGGAACGACAGTATCTGCCACCCAATGAATAACAGGCATCCCCTCTGTTGGCACATCCTGAGGCTGGAGACCAGTAGTGGAATTCCAAAAGAACTGGGACCTAGGTCCCCACACACCAGGAATATACATTTGATACAAGAAAGTCAATAAGAATGACACAGTAGAAGGTCAGATGTAAAGATCTGAAAGGTGAGGGAGCAGATGAGGGACAAACAGAAAGAAAGAAAGATTCCACGGCTTGAAAACAGAACTGAGGCCATGTGTTCTGTTGTCCTTGAATGAGGGTGAAAAGGAAGAGGCAATGTCTCTAGTCTGGGAATAACCATTCCTTTGGGTTTGAATGTAAAATGTCTCCCATAGGTTCATGTGTTTGAAACTTGGTACCTAGCTAGCAGTGCTGTTTGAGAAGACTGTGAAACCTTTAGGAGGAGACTTAATGGAGGAAGTGGGTCCCTATGGGTAGACCTTAAAGTTCAGTAGCCCAGCTCCACACTTCTTGTTCATCCTCTGCTTCCTGACTATGGATGCAACGTGACCAGACAGCCTCTTGCTATCAACCCTTTCGTGACAGATTGTATCCACTGGAACTCTAAGCGGAAATATACCCTTCCTTCCTGAAGCTGCTTCTGATCAGTATCTTGTCCCAACAATGAGTAAAGTAAATAATACAGCCATCTAAAAAGAAGCCCCATAATGGTCCAGTGATGGCACCATCCTGCAAGTCACACTTTGTTACCCCTCCCTCTGTGAATAGCCCTGACTGATGAATAGTAGTATACAATGAAACCTGAAAGGGTGACACAGGTGACTTCCTAAACTAGGTCATACACCACACTGCAGTTTCTGTTGGGTGACGAGGAATGGCTGTCATGTTGGGAAGACACTCAAGCAGCCCCCAGGAGACACCCATGTGGAAGAAACTGAGAGGCCTCGGCCGACAGCCAGCACCAACTTGTCCTGAGTAAGTCACTTTGGAGGCAGGTGCTCAGGCAGGCAGGCCTTCAGATGAGAACAAAGCCCAGACTCATGGGAACTCCAGCCAGAGCCAATCCAAACCCAAGTTCCAGACCAGCCAAACTAAGCAGAGTTAATAGGTATTTTTTAGTGTTTTAAACCACTAAACTTTGGGTGACTTGTTAGGCAGCAATAGATGCATGATACTATATTTTCATCAGGAAAGAGGTAGCCTGAAGTTAAGAGGGAGGACCTGACCACAGTGAACAAATGTCCACTGGGAAGAAATAACACACACTATAATTTTTCTAATTATTTCGTTCATGTCCC
Source organism: Zapus hudsonius (assembly GCA_004024765.1). Lineage (NCBI taxonomy): Eukaryota > Metazoa > Chordata > Mammalia > Rodentia > Dipodidae > Zapus > Zapus hudsonius. The sequence continues at coordinate 48,257 of PVHP010004493.1, read as the reverse complement.
AATAGCCCAAAAGGATCCTCAGTCCTGAAGGGCTCCTGGTGTGTTAGTTAGCCACCATGGAGACAACATACATGACAGACGCAGCTCAAAGGAGGAAAGATTTATTTGGGCTTGCAGTTTCAAGGGATACAGCCCATCAGGGTGGGGGAAACACGGTGGAGCAGCTATGTGGCAGTGGGAGCATGTGGCAGAGTTCCTCACATGGTAATTGGACTAAGAAACAAAGTGTGACACAAAGGAGCCAGGGATAATATACCCTTAAAGACTCATCGTTTCTAAAGTCTCCCAAATATGCTACTTGTTAGGAAACAGGATTCAAAACATGAACCAGCCAGTCATGCTGGGACTTGCGTATAATCCCAGCACTTGGGACATGGAGTAAGAAGGTTCATAAATTCAAAGTCATCCTTGGTACATGCTGAGTTTGAGGCCAGCCTAGGATACATGAGATCCTGTCTCAGAAACGAAACAAAACAAAAAAACATGAGACTGTGGGGGAATATTTCTGATTAAAACCATAATGCCATAGAAGTGACGACTTGTGTATGCTTTTCAATCTCAAGGACCCCAAATAACTTCATGACTTGATAGCATCTCAAAGGAAAGCCGCATGTCTCTCAGTGTCCCCCTCAGCTATTCCTTGGGAGTACATTCATTTTCCTCCAATAGCTAACTGCTTAAGAGACAGCTCCAATGTGTAAGGAGACTCCTCCCCTCAGCTCCTTTTCTGCCCATGGATCCCCTAGCCCAGGATTATCTGCAAGGATCAAGGAGCTATACAAGTGGGGATTTAGAATGGACTCTATGGAGAGAGCTGATAGGCACAGACTTTTTAAAAAAAAATTTTTAATTTTTTTATTTATTCATTTTCAAGCAAAGATACAGAGAGAGAGAGAGAGACAGAGAGAGAGTGCACCAGGGTCACCACCTTGTGGGTCTGGCTATGTGGGTCCTGGGGAATTGAACCTGGGGCCTTAGGCACTGGAATCAAGTGCCTTAACTGCTGAGCCATCTCTCCAGCCCCTAGCACAGACTTATTAAAAAAGGGAAAGTATTCACTTTCTGAGAGCTCCCAGAAGTAGCATCCACTCACCAGAGGAGAGATCTGCAACTGAGGTTAAGGGAAGTTACTCCACTTGGTTAGTCAACAACCTTTTGCCTAGCAGCTTCTACAAAGCATATGGCAGCTTGAAGGCAGTTCCTGTAGAAAGAGGTGTACTAAGAGTCCCTTCTGCCTGCTACTCCTCTTAGCTCCAGCAAGGTGAGCCAGGGCCCTACTGCTGATTTTTTGGGATCACAGCCAATCACTTCAGCCATGGGTGCATGGTGCTCCGAGCCTGGTTGCTTCTCCAGTTACCCATCTATTGGGGTTTGGAACTGAGAGCCACAGTTCCCACATGCTTTCTGGAACCCAGACTTCAAATATTAGGCAGAATGCCCTAGTGATTCTCATCTTTTCATGAAGACAGGAAAACATCAGACTTGGAGGTTTCGTTCTGTGGGATCCCTGTTGTTATTTACACTGGGCTTGAATAGGGACACCTTTGTCAGCTTTCAGGCCCCATGATATATCCCACTGAACACTCCACCTAATGAAAGACTAGACCTGGGGAAACAGAAGCTCCCTGGGGAGCTTATGTGGCTTTTTTTGGGAGACGAGCTTCTGGCAATCTTCCTTTTCTTCTCAATGCTTCTCAATCACATATAAATTTTTACGAAGAGCATTTACAATAGTTATAATTTGCAGAAAAGCCAACCTGTTTAAAAATAAAAGAAACTCCTCATTGCTCATCAAGATTCCCAGCCCAGAGCCCTTGCACAATGAGAGCCAGCTGTCTCCATGTCTGTTTACAGATGGAGATTTTAAGTTCTACTTAGCCATCCTAAATCTCTCTAAGCAAAAATGTGGTTTAGAAACCAAAAAGGAAGGGATGCTGAGTATAATTTTGTTTTCTGAAAACAGGATTTGCTACAGAAAGTTATCTAGGTTGCATTAAATGGAAATGCACTGACCATATTTCCTAAACTTTGACACTAATTTCACCTTCGTTCGCCTTCCCTTCTGGTCTGTCAGCCTGAGGGTGAACGGGCTCAGATCTGGCCTGTGTGCAAATTTGGCCAAGTTCAGTGACCTTGGGTGAGCCCTTCACCCAAATATAGGACACCAGGCCATGTGTATTAGATGCAGGAAGCAGCCACTGATTAATTGTTCCTGTCTTTACTTCTTTATTTGAAAAAAAAATGATTCACTTAAAAAATATTTGACTATTTAGTCATCTTGGCCAAAGAAGTGTTTAGCACTGAACTGAAAAGGCAATCCCAGCTTCAATGCTCAGGAGAAGTGACATTTTGAGAGCTTCCCAGACAGGGGGTGTAATTACAGGGTGACTCTGGCAGACGCTGGGAGAGCATTTTAGCTTGAAGTGGAATCAATTGTTCCCTCTTATCTGAAATAAAAAGCTCTGATGTGTCTGTCTACCCTTCTTGCCAGGCCTATGACTGATATATGTTCTCTCTCTTCTCTCCACTATAAGAAAAAAATTATGGATACATAAATAACAAGTGAACCATAAAAAACTAAGGCACTAATGGGATGGCCACACCCCCGCTCCATCAGGCCATGAATAGAGGATAATTTCAGTATTGTTATGGGACAGCTGCACAGGGTCAGCCTGGAACACTCAGCAGCCAAACAGATGCTGGGCCCTGCCTCTGCTCTTGGTGTCCAATTGAGATATCAAATCCTGCCAAATGGTTATTTTCACCATCACTTGGGCCCACCCTTTACTCTTTAATCCTAGCTCCTCACTGACCAAAACTGCTCAGAATTCAACAGCAAGTGTGCATTTGGAGGGTGTCTTTTAAAGGCATGATACTGAGTTGGAAGGCTGGCGGGGATAATAGGAAGGGACAGAACTGGCAACTAAGGATACCCACAGTAGCAGTACAAGGAGAGAAAGGGAGGAAGGGAGGGAAGATTTGATTAGTTAGTTGCCTGCTTAGCTGGTCAACAAACTGGTTAACTGAGCCCCTGCAGTAGGTATTGGGCTCCCTGAGTACAGGGACATTAAGAACTCAATAGGCCACTGGAAAGCAGAAGTTCAAACTCCACTGGTGCACATAGGACAATGACAGGCATCCCAGGGATGGATGATGGTCCAGATAACACAGCATCAGTCTCTACCATCTTCACAGACAAATCTCTGCATATGTCTCACCTCTCACGGGACCACTGGCCATGCAGACCCACACCAGGCCTCGGATACATCACTGGTGGCCCTATATCCATTGACTTTGAAATGCTAAGCCAAGCAAACACTCTACCCCATTCTGTCTCCAACAGTCCCCGTGCACACTCCTTCGCTGGAAGTCTGTGGATGCCACAACACTGGGATGGCAAGAGAATACTCACTAATTTGGGAAAGGGTCACAGATAGGCATGACTTCCCCCAAGCCTAGGGGCAGAGAGCACTTATCAAACATAGCTGCTGCCTTAATACTCATCCACCACGACTCAGGGAACTATGCGGAAGAGGGAGCGGAAAGATTGTAAGAGCCGTGGTGGGGGAGATTATCCAGAGGCATGGCCAGGAGAACCTGGCTGAATACTAGGCTATCCATGGTCCCCTGTCACAAGGACTGATCCAGACGACCCCTGGAGGAGGTTATCCAGTGGAGGGGGGAGGGGAGGGCAGTGGGGAATTGGGGATAACAACTCATTGTTTGCCCACTAAATGTTGTAACTCATTATGGACAATAAATTTAAAAAAAAAAAAAACATAGCTGCTGGCAACTTGTAGCACAAACAAACCCTCAGCTCCTCCACCATACAAAAAGCTGCTGGTGGGTGATACCTGACCTCATTTATAGCTGGGGAAACTGAAGCACTGGTTCATAGTCCCGTGGCAGGAAGAGAGCCAGATTTCCATCTATATCTGTCCTCCTTCCAGGCACTAACTCTTCAGTGTCATGTTCCCCGCAGTGACAGTTGGCATGTTCTGTTCAGAACACTTGGCCATATGAGACCCATGACAAACTAAGTCTGGAGTCATACAGGAGTCTCACCAGGGGCTCAAGAGACAAGCCCTTTTTGCTGAGAAGAAAATTGAGGCTTTTGACTTTAGCCCAAGATCTGCCCAAAAGTGTCTGAGTCATCCTGAGGCCTGAGGATAAGGAGCTGCTCCTGTGACCCAGCCTGACCCTGGAATGAATGGACCCTGGCTCTCAGCTCCCAAAGCCAGCAGTCTTTCATTGACTACCCCTTGCCCCAGCACAAGTCTAGGGATGGAAGAGTTATGGGTGGTGGCCCAAGGCATCCATATTCACTGATGCTGAGAAACCCAACTTCACTGTACCAAGAGTGACCCCATGACAACCTCACTGCATGTGAGTCTGTTTGCATCTCCATAGTCTAATTGACTAAATCTTATCCACACCAGAACATGTAACAAACAAACACACATATTCTTTTCACCTCCGGATGGTTTCTGGCAATAATGTCTGTGTCCTCAGTCATTCTGGAAAATGACAACCTTCAAGCTGTTCTTATTCATAGGTGGCTATAGAGTACAAGATACATAGCCAGAGGGCTTGGGAGATGGCTCAGTAGGCAAAGTCCTTGCTGCAGGAGCATGAAGACTTGAGTTCAGGTCTTCAACATAAATGTTAATAAAAGAAAAAAAAAGAGAAGAAAAGAAAAGAAAAGAAAGCCAGGTGTGGTGGCACACAGCTTCTATCCCTGTGCTAAGGAGGCAGCTACAAGAGGATCCCTGGGCTTACTGACCAGCTAGTCTAGCTAAATCAGTGAGCACTAAGTTCAAAAAATAAGGCAAAGAGTGACTGAGGAAGACACCTGGCATTGACTTCTGGCTACCACACTCACACATACACATGTGCACGCACGCACACAGGCACACACACACACACACACACACACACACACACACACACACACACACAGAGGCACCCATACACATACGAGCAGGCATTCCCACATGAATGCACACCTCGTGTGCGCACACACATGAACACACAAACAAGAAAAAGAAACACACATTCAAAGAGTGCCAGACAACATGGTGTACCCAGGGTCCTGCAGCAGATGACACATGAGGTCACCTAAAGCTATAAAGTTTTTGTCCATGTCCATCCAAAGAGCAGTTTCTGTAAATGAATCTCAAACTTTCTCACAGCAAAACCAAAGACCCTTTCCCCCTGGTTTATTTTCTCCCTTATAAACTCTGACTCTCAGGGAATTATTGACCAGTAGTAGTAACACTCACAGAAAGAAAAGCAAAAAAAAATACCTCTGGCATCTGACATGGGGTTCCGTTTTCATGGAAACCTCACGATGATAGAGTCTTTGAAGCACACTATTTTCCCTCTCTGTCCATATGAAAAAAAAAAAAAAGCAGAGGGAGGCTAGGGTGGAGAAATCCCATCAAAGCATTTAGTCTAGGACATATTGTTCAACAAATGCCTAGAAAATTCAGCTTGGAATCCAGGGACTCCAGAACCTCAGCAGACAGCCACCGTGGTCTCCCTCATTCGGGAGAGGGCAGTAGCTACTTAAACCCCTCTTCAAATGACACCCATGCAGCCATCCTCCTCTTCCTCAGGAAGACCTCTGTCAGCTCCCCCCTCAACACACACACACCCCACACCCCTCCTGAAAAAATCAACAGCAGGGACAAGGATCCCCACCCCCAGGATCCCAAAGCCACCTGAAAACTAACAACTTACCCTGTCTTCCTTTGGGGATGAATATGATTTTAAAAACAAAAAGAGCCAGCTCCCCTCAGCCCCCAGCAGACAACCTTGGAGATTGGCAGGACGCCTGTGAAAAGACGGCTTCCAGAGAATAGCTCCAGCTATGTCGCAGGGGTCAGGAAGCTGGGGGTCTCTTCAGGAACACCAAGAGGTGTGCTCAGCCCAGGGCTGAAGGAGGCTGGGGTCCTGCAGGGTGGTCTTGTCTCCCTGACAATCCCTTGTCTTCTCCTGGCCACAGCTGCAGAGACACTGAGCCCTGACAAAGCCAGCACGTGGAGAGCTGGAGAGGCGGGCAAATGGGGGCTCAGCCTGGGATGCCACTGACGGGTCCCCATGGTAACAAGGCAGGCACTGGGCTGGTGATGAGCCAGACTTTGGTTTAGGCAAGCAGACAGAGTCCCTGCGGCTTTAGGCTGGTGAGGGCACAGGAGGGAAGGCTATTTATGTTGCTTGACCCCACTGCCCCACCCACTACTTCTGGCAGACTCTTTAGAGAGTCCTGAAGCAGCAGGAATCTTTAAACACCCCAATAATACACAGAATCTCTTTATGCTACCTGGACTCTCTTCCATGCAGATGGAGGCTCCAGTGGAAATAGTATTCACTTTGTGTGGACACTGTTCCTGAGTGGTAAGTGTATTTGTGGTGTGGATGGCGTGTGGTGTGCAGGGTGTATATGTCTGAGTGTGGTGTGTGTCTGTGTTCAGTATGTCAGTGTGTGCTTTATGAATATATGCGCTGTAGGTATGTGATGTGTGCATACAGTGTGAGTGTTGTTTGTTGGGGGCACTAAGGAGCCCAGACAGTCCCTGCCCATGGTGTGTACTTGTTTAAATGGGGCAGGTAGAAGGTGAGTCAACCCTCAGAACCCCACAAGCTCTAAGTGCTGCCAGCGTCTCTAGGTAATCAGTCCTTTCTAGTCATCTTCCTCCAAGCCCAGAGCTTCCACAGGTTGCTGATGGTTAGGCAGGAGGTTGGAAACTCAGAAATCACTTCTGACTCTATGTTGGTCGTGAATCTTTTTTTTGTTTGTTTTGTTTTTTATTGTCCATAATTAGTTACATTTAATGGGCAAACAATGAGTTGTTATTCCCAGTTCCCTAATGCCCCTCTTCCCCATCCCCAATCAGTTGAATATCCTCCTCCATGGGCAGTCTGGATCAGTCCTTGAGGGCAGGGGACCATGGATAGCCTAGGAGTCAGCCCGGTTCTGCTGGCCCTAGTATGTTGTTACTGAGGGGGACCATGTCTCTGGATATTCTCCCCCACCAAGGCTCTCATAATCTTTCAACCCCCTCTTCCGCTCAGTTCCCTGAGTCGTGATGGGTATTAAAGCTGCTTTATTGTTGAGAACCTAGGGGTCTCTGTACTTCTGCTTTAGGTTGTGTTGAAAATCATTGGTGTCTGTCTCACTGGCTTATCCTGTGTTGACTGATTGGCTGTGGCTATGGGTCACTTGTTCATCCCATCATTCTCTGCGGGGTTCCATATGGATCCTCCACGGTATGTCTGGGGTGTCTCATCTCTTGCCAGGATGTCAGCTATCAGCCTGTGGTTCTTTGGTAGGGTTGGATGAGCCACAGCTCTCTCATAGATCTTTATATATACACCTCTACAATACCTTGAAAAGAGTAAGCACCGATACATTACTAATTAAATTAAAACTAAGTGCAATTAGGGGCTGGGGAGGTAGATCACTGTGTAAAGTCGTTGCTGTACAAGCATGAGAACCTGAGTTTGAATTCCCAGAACAGATGTAAAATGCTAGCTGTGGTAATATGCAGCAATAATCCCAGCACAGGGGAGGCAGAGAAAGGGAATCCTGGGAGCTCACTGGCTAGATTGAGTACCCAAATAGGTGAAGTCTAGGTTCAGTGAGAGACCCTATCTCAAAGGACAAGGTGCAGAGTCATTGAGGCAGACACCTCTGGCATCCACACACACATATACATATACACCACACACACAACATAGATATACAAAAACGCCCTAAGTGCAATAAAGAAAAAAAAAGGTTAAAAGAAAAGGATGTCCCTAGGAGCAGCAGCAGCAGGGGTTTTGAGCCTCAGTCTCCACCTTGAGTGAGGGACCTTCCTATGACCCTTTGTGAGGTGGAGATCTCAGGTCCCCTCACTCTTGTTGCTGGAGGATTTCACAGATACTAATGCCCATAGTTTAGATTCAGAACCTAATTCATGGTCATTGTCTGATTAATTCCAGCTGGTACTGCCAGTATTTACATGGGCTTTTTAATTTTTAGCCAGAATTTACCGGGAGCTGCTTTAGATCCGCTTTTCCACTCTGCAACTGATTGCAAACATTCGCCTGGTAATAACTAATCTCACACAAATGGATGGAGGCTCCTTCCTGCCAAGTCCTCCTGGCTCCTGGTTAGTTTTCTGTCCTGAGCTTTCTCCATCCTTCACCCTTCATACCATGACAAGGAGTGGAAATGGGTGGAAACCAGTGATTAAGTACTTTCTCTTTCTCCAATGGGCACACTCTCTTCTCTGGCACTAAACCACAGACCCAGCCAACACTAGCTTCTAACCTGGATGTTGTAGATGGCGGCCACAATGACTCATTGTTACACACTCACGTGGCCATTTTAAAGATGGACAGGAAAACTTTTCTTTTTTGGTGTATATGTGTAGGATGTAGTATGTGTGTGCAGATGCATGTGCCCTGTGTACACATGTGTGAGGCCAAAGGAAGGCATTAGGAGTCCTTTTATTTTTTAAAAAATATTATTTATTTGGTGTGTGTGTGTGTGTGTGTATGTGGGAACACATGTGCCACAATGCACATGTAGAGGACACCTTCAGGTTGGTCCTTGCATTCCAACCTCATTTGAGGCAGTCTCTTGTTGTTTTCAAAAGCTTCCAGGAAAATTCTTCTGTCTTTACCTCTCTTCTAGCTAGGCGCACTGGGATTACAAGAGCCTGCCACAGCTTCTGGCTTCCATGTGAGGCCTGGGGATCAGAACTCAGGTGCTCAGAGTTGCATTATAAGCACCGTATCAGCTGAACTGTCTCCTCGCCCCTCTTGTCTTCTTTATCACTCTTCTACCTACTTTCTAGAGATAGGGTTTCTTCACTGAACCTGGAGCTCACAGTTTTCAGCTCTACTAGCTGACTAGCAAGCTCCAGTGATCCTCCTGTCTCCACCCCTCTCAGTGGTGGCTACAGGCACGTGCACCACACCCAGGTTTTTACATGGGTGCTAGAGATCAAACTCAGGTCCTCAGGCTTGCACAGCAAGCACTGTTATCCACTGAGCCATCTTCCCAGTGGCCAGAGAAATTTCTGCCAGTTCAGAACATTCAGACTTGCTCCTCTCCAGATCCTATGTTCTTTACATATCCTAAGGATGAGACTAGCAGATTCGGTCTCTCCTGTAGACTCACATTTCTGACTTGTTCTTGAGTGTCATGATGGGAAAGAACAGGCAGTGGCCAGATGACCTGCACCCCAATCCCACAGTGCCAGCCACCCAAAGTCTTGACATGATCGCAGATGCCCACAAAGAGGGTGATGCTGCAGGCAGTGATAGGAGAAGAGGCAATGTCCAGGAGAGGTGTTCAGCCCTAGAAAATGCTTACTTTTCATTCCTTCCCCTGAATCTTAGTCTGGCTTTGGAGCTCTAAATGTCCCCATCTGGCCTTCACTATGCCGGGAAAATCCCTGAAAATAATAGCATAGGCTTGTGGTCTGGGATAAATGTCTTTGTCTCCAAGTGTTATGTGGTTTCCAAAATAACCAGGAGAGTGACGCAACAACATAAAGAAAACACCCAAAATAGGCAGGATCGCAGAAGCTGTGGTTGGCACTTGGAAAAATGGTTTCTGGAAACATGGGGAAGACAGAACATATGGATTATGCAAAAATATTCCTCTTTTTCTTCTTGCTGTGATGAAAAATGAAAACCAGAAAAAAGGGGATTTCTTTTCTTTTTTTTTCTTTTCTTTTTTTTATTTCTTTTCTTTTCAGAGCATTCATTATGTTCCAGACACCTTTCAGAGGTGGCTTCATTTAACTGTCCAAATTCAGGTTGGTTTTTTTTTTTTTCAGGTTTTTTTTTTTAAACCCAAAACTAACTCTCAACTTTCTCTTAAAGAAAATAAGAGTGTGTGGTTAAGGGAGTGCTTGCTTAGTATGCACAAAGCACTGGGTTTGATCCTCAGAACCACTTAAACCAGATGAGATGACACTTATCTGTAATCCTAGCTCTGTTAATGTGGAGACGGGAGGATCAGAAGTCCAAGGTCACCCTCAGCTTCATAGAAACAAAATTCGATGGGCGTGGTAGCTCACCCCTTTAATCCCAGCACTCAGGAGGCAGAGGTAGGAGGATTGCCTTGAGTTCAAGGCCACCCTGAGACTATGTAGTGAATTCCAGGTCAGCCTGGACTAGAGGGAGACCCTACCTCGAAAACCAAAAAAAAAAAAAAAAAAAAGAAAGAAAGAAAGTTCAAGGCCAGCTTAGACTGGACTTCATGAAAGTATGTCTTAAATCATTTGCAGTGACAAGAGACCATGGCATGTCCACACATACACACACACATGAGTGCACAAATAAATAAATTATATTTTAAAATTAAAAAAAAACAGCTTTACAGCAGCTAAAACAAACTCCTTAGGCTGCTGGTCATATGCAAAGCTGATCACATGTCACACAGATCTCTGCCTTAAAGGGCTTGAAACTACAATGGACACTGTTGATTAAAAATCTAAGTAGGGCTGGAGAGATGGCTCAGCAGGTAAGGTACTTGCCTCCAGTGCCTAAGGCCTCTGGTTCAATTCCCCAGGACCCACATAAGCCAGACCCACAAGGTAGTGGCCCTGGTGCTCTCTCTCTCTCTCTCTCTCTCTCTCTCTCTCTCTGCTTGAAAATGAATAAATAAAATATTTTTAAAAATCTAAGTAAAGGAAAAGTGTCTTTACTAGAGGTTTGAGCCAGGGAAAATGCCACACATACTTTGACTCTGAGCTTTATCTACTAGGTTGGAAGATACCCCACCCCCACAGCTGCCAGTGTCTGTGGGACATTTCTCCTTGTTATCACAGGGGGAAAAGGTCAAAGAGTTTCTCCACAGAAGCTATTACTTCTTGTCTCTCCTCTCCTCTCTCTTCCCTTCCCTTTCCTGTCCTTCCCTCATTTGCCCTCCCCTCCCCCTCTTTTCCTGTCCTTTCTCTCTTTTCTCAATTAGCCCAGGCTAGTTTCAAACTCACTTTGTAGCCCAAGGATGACCTTGAACTTCTGATCCTCCTGTCTCCACCTCCTGAGTGCTGAGATTGTAAGTGGACACCACCACACCCAGTTTTATGAAGTACTGAGTATCAAACCCAGGCTTTTGTACATGGTAGGTAAGCACTCTACCAACTGAGCTACATCTCTAGCCACAAGACCTCTTTTTTTCTGAGACCATGGACTGAAGCCTTCAAGACTGTGAGCCAAAATAGCCCTTTCCTTTATAAGCAAACGTCTTTAACCACTGAGCAGTCTCCCCCAACCCCAAACCTTTCCTTTTCTTGTCACCTTGGGCATTTTGTTACAGAAACCCAAATCTAACACAAACTTTCTATAATATGAGATCATTTTACTAATTTAGACATGAACACATAGGCAAATCTTCTGAGAGATTAAGAACACATGAGCTGTGGAGAAGGCAAATTCATGAAGGTGGTTTTTCTATGGGGAAGAACTTGCCTTGGGGCTAGAGAGTGAATTGGAGGAATGGCAGCTTTCAATGACATAGTTCTTAAAGCCTGACATAAAAATGATTCAGTGTTAAGTGGAGAAAGAGAATGAAACAGTAACAGTCATTTACAGGAACAGGCACTTCCAACACAGGCCCAACATTTTCCATTATGAAGGAGGTTTTTGTTTCTGCTGACTTTTTTTTTTTTCTGAGGTAAGGTTTTGCTCTAACCCAGGCTGACCTGGAATTCACTATGCAGTCTCAGGATGGCCTTGAAATCATGGCGATCCTCCTACCTCTGCCTCCCGAGTGGTGGGATTAAAAGCGTGTGCCACCACACCTGGCCTGTACCCAGTTTTTACATAAGCGCTGACACTGGGAATCCTCAGGTCCTCATGCTTGTGTGGCAACTACTTTACGACTGAGCCATCTCCCCAGCCCTTTAAATTTGTCTCTGATTAAAAATAAAAACCTGGTATGGTGGCATATGCCTTTAATCTCAGCACGCTGGAGGCAGAGGTAGGAGGATCTCTCTGAGTTAGAGGCCAGCCTGGTGCTATAGAGTGAATTCCAGGTCAGCCTGGGCTAGAGTGAAACCCTACCTCAAAAAATCCAAAGAAACAAATAACAACAGCAAAAACAAAAACACACTGGGCTGGAAAGATTGCTCAATGGTTAAAGGTGTTTGCTTGCAAAGCCTGATAGCCCAAGTTTGACTCCCCAGTACCCACATAAAGTCAGAAGCACAAAGTACCACATACTTCTGGAGTTTATTTGAAGTGGCAGGAGGCCCAGGCATGCCTATTAAGTCACTCTCTGTGTCTACCTCTTTCTCTCTCTTTCTTTCTTTCTCTCCTCTCTCTCTCTCTCTCTCAAATAAACAAATAAATAAAAACCCTGGTGTTTCTCTAGCTCTTAGTGGGCTATCACTTGGCACCCCTCTAGTGCCTCAGCCTGCAGGCCTGAATATCTGGTGTTTGGTGAAGGTTGTCTTGGAGGAGACATCATGAGGTCATGAGGTGACTAACTCCCAGAAAGATGTCCCCTGTTCACCTCTCACTTGTCCGTGGATACAATGAGCACCTGTATGAACCGTTCCTAGCTCATTATGGAGTACAGTTTTTCTGGGCATGGCCTTCCTTGGAGAGTGTCTCTGCCATCACCAAAGACATTAGGTATATTTAAATTTTCATTATTTTATGTCAATCTTTTTATGTCATTATTTTATGTCATTCAATCTTAGCAATAGTTTTAATTAATGTACGATTGCAAGCTAGTAAGTTAGTCTCGCTCCACAACACACTACCACCAGGTCTGGAAATTTCCTTGTTCAAAATCCCAGTGTTTACCACTGGGTGGCACTCATGGGCTCTTACCATAAACTCCAATCAGTGTAAATGACCTATCAACTCACCCTTTTTTGAGGGCCACAGGATGGTATGAGGAGAATTTGTTAGTAATAGGAATTCAACTTCTAACATATCATTAATTAAAGTGAACATCTGTTTGCCCAGCAGGTACTTTATATTGTTTCAAATTAATGGTAATTACTGAGTTCCTGTTTATAGTGTCCAATTAATATTGATTGAAGAGCAAATTTATAGTCTTGCTGGTTCACAAACCAGGTAGGGAGACAGTCTCCAGTCTAACGTAATATCCACCCCATTAACATGTTCAGGTAAAGAGACAGATGCCATCGCGTAAATTTCATTCAAGTATTCCTTACATTCTCATTTTAATCCCACGAACCCAGCAACCATTTCATTCCCATCTCTTTCTCATCTGACTATATCCCCCTCTAGGACCTCGCCAACAGGTTGGAATCACAGTGTGATGAGCTCCAGGTTTAGGTGTCCCAATACAGTTTATTCTCCAGCCCCTGGGCACTTCACACACATGGGAATCTGTTTGAGGTGAGACCTTTGGGACCTGATTAGGGTTACATGAAGTCATGAGGGTAGGGCTCTTGTGATGGGATTAAAATCTTTTAGAGCATGTATACCTGAGCGTGTATTTCCTCTCTCCCCTCTACTCCTCCCTCTCTTCCCATCTTCTTTTCCCTCTCCTAATGCAAAAGCCAATGGTGACTTGAAAGTGGCCATGGTTAGAATATGCTCTGCTCCAATGCAGAGCTCTCTGCAAAAGGTGGAAGCTGATTGGCTATAAAAATAATCAGGCAAGTGGGGGTAAGGAATGGGGGGAGGAAGGGGATGACTTAAACATGAAGCTAAACCAAAATTGGTTCAAATCATAAAATCCTCACATTCATAAAGTAACCTATTGAGCAAGTAGTGGGCATTGTCTTGCAAGAAGGGCCGTGAATAGAAGGGGAGAGAGTCTAAGCCTGTGAAAAATTGATCAGTATGGCAACTCCTGGTCCCAGTCACCGGCTCCCTCACTGAGCTGTTGACCAAAGTGACCCATGAGGTCCCCAAAACAAGACAGGATTCTGTCAAAGCTCTTGAATGCCCACCCCAGGCCTGAGGTAGGATCCTGTTGCTGAAGAAACCACAGAAAGCTATCTATCAGCATCGAGAGACCCTGCGAGGTCCAGAATGGTAACCAGCCCCCAGATGGTAGTGCAGAGCTGGAAGGCACTGCATAAGCTGCCAGGGGAAGCTGGTCAACTACAGTTGGAGTAAACAAAGAACACTGACATTAAACGCAGTCTGCCACCATGAGTAGGCTGAACACACTACTGAGAGAGAACAATGAACTAAGAAACGAGCACTTGTGCAATGGAGGCACTAAAGCCTGGGGGAGGTAATCAACAGCTTGTAATTTGGCCAAGTAATCCACTCAGTGACAAGGAGCCCTTAACTGGAATTGGGGACTCAGGATGAAATGCACTGGGAACCAAAATCTTGGGACCCCCCAAAGAGAAATGCACTTTACAAGTGATTTACAAAGAGGCTACTCACAATAGAATCTAGCTAATTCAGAAATGTGTATTTCAGTTAACCGATACTGATCTCACTCTCTGATGGAAACTATGCTTGTATTTTTCAGAAGGCAGCAAGAGAGCTGTGGCCTTTCCAACCCTACCAACGAGCCACAGACTGATAGCTGACATCCTGGCAAGAGATGAGCCAATCAGGTAAATCCAGGGCCTTGCATATGCTAGGCAAGTGTTCTACCAATAAACTATATCCCCAGCCTTATTTTCATTTTATATTTTGAGACAGGGTCTCACTAAGTTGCCCAGGCTGGCCTTGAAATCATTCTGTAGCCCAGGCTGACCTTGAACTTTTGATCATCCTACCTCAGCCTCCCAAGGAGCTGGAATTATAAACCACCAGGTCCAGTTGTTTGTAAGTTTCTGTGGCCATTGTTTTGAGACAGGCTCCTACTATATAGCCCAGTTTGGCCTGGAATATGTGATCCTCCTGCCTCAGCCTCCCAAGTGCACCACCCTAACTCCAAATAACCTTTTTATTACAAGCACTTTTTCTATTGTTACAGTCTAGAAATTATCTATTTTCACTCACAAGCCACTTCTACTTCACTATGCCTCAATTCCTGGGTTGTGAGGCCTGGTAGGCTTAAAGCTACATCTCTCAGAGACTGCTTCTCTTAGGGCACTGGATGGACTGACTTGGATTCTGTCAGTGAGATGTGGCCTCATGATTGTCCTTTACCACCTCCACATCCAGGAACTATGGGACAGGATAAGGCATAACTCCTGGTTATGATTTCCATGTGAAATCTCCCACACAGACTCATCTGTTTGGACCTTTGGCCTGTAGCTGGTTGCACTGTTTTGGGAGGTTATGGAAACTTTGAGAGGTGGAGCCTAGCAGGAGGAAGTGAGTCATTCACTAGAGGGTAGGTTTTGAGGTTTATAGTCCAGTTCTGGGTCCAGCGATCTCTCTAGGCTTTATGACTACTGACATAATACAACCAGCCTTCTTCAAATTTTCTCTCAAACAACCATCCTACCACCATCCATCCCTTCCTTGCTGGATGGACTGTATCCCCTCAAACTATGAACCAAAATACACCCTTCCTGGGGCTGGAGAGATTGCCCCGTGGTTAAGGCGTTTGCCTCCAAAGCCTAATGCCCGAGGTTTGATTCCCCAGTCCCACCGTAAAGCCAAATGCATAACATGACCCATGTATCTGAAGTTAATTAGGGCTGAAGAGATTGCTTAGTGGTTAAAGCGTTTGCCTGCAATGCAGAAGGACCAGAGTGCGATTCCCCAGTGCCCATATACAGCCAGATGCACAAGAAGGCGCATGTGTCTGAAGTTCATTTGCTTGGAGGCCCTGGTGTGCCCATATTCTCTGTCTCTCTGTCTCTCTCTCTCAAATAAATAAATAAAATATTTTTAAAAATACACCCTTCCTCACTTAATTCACCTGTTTTTTTTAATAATTTTATTTATTCATTTTCAAGCAGAGAGAGAGAGAGAGAGAGAGAGAGAGAGAGAGAGAGAGAGAGAGAGAGAGAGAGAGAGAGAGAGACCAGGGCCACCACCTTGTGGGTCTGGCTTATGTGGGACCTGGGGAATTGAACCTGGGGCCTTAGGCACTGGAGGCAAGTGCCTTAACCGCTGAGCCATCTCTCCAGCCCACCTGGTTTTGTTTTTTTTTTTTTTTTGCATGTGCTTATAAAGTACGTGTGGCGTATGTATATATGCATGCATCTGGAAGCCAAAGGAAAACATCAGATGGGTTAAGTACATGCTAGATCTATCTGTAAGAGCCCATTATTCAACTGGTAGAAACTTTGTTGCTAAGCTCAAATTCCACAAAAAGTTCTAGTACATATATTTTCCATTACATCTTTTTAAAAATGTGTGTACGTGTGTGTATGTATGTACCAGAATTTCTTATCACTCACTGCAAATGAATGCCAGACATATGTGCCACTTTGTTTCTGGCTTTATGTGGTGGTGGGGAATTGCACCTGGGCTGATAGGCTTTGCAAGCAAGCATCTTTAACTACTAAGCTATGTCCCCAGCCACTCATTACTTCTTATTAAAGCCCTCATCACTACTAATTACTATGCTACAGCTTCCTGTTATCTGTGCTCTTGAGATCTTCTCCGTCTAACATCTGAATGTGGACTCCTGATGCAATCATTGTTATCTGTGCATCTCTTTCTGACTCCATTCACTTTAGTTGATATTGCTAGCTTTAAATTGGCCGTATATGGCGTATTTACAATATAGAAATCACAAAATTCTATAAATCAGGAGGAGGCAGGCCAGCATAGGGGATGGTTTAGCCACTCAGGACACTGCTTGGCTTGAGCAATAAACACACCTTTCTCATATGCAATGCACTGAGCAGCCTGTTTGAAATCTGGTACCTCCACTTGCACTGAGCTGCACAAACACCCCATTCCAAACAAAGAACTAGTTCCTGCCACCCTTAGAAATAATTATTCATGATTAGTATTGCTTCAAATAAGTTCTTAGATCTGGGATCAGATCAGCAGGGGGCCATCTATTCTGAACTGGTTTTGAGTGCATGAGCAGTGAGGCAAACTATTGTCTAAGTGAACTTTTATGGAAAAATCTCTATTTACCATCTTATTTATGACAGTGCATAACCCATAGGCTCATGGTTGTCTCATAATGCAGAATTCATTCAGTTCAATTTCCAAAATTCCCATAATAGCTAATAATCTCAGCACTATTCAAAAGTTTAAAGTCTCATCTGAGACAAAAGACAATCTCTTAATTGTGAGCAAGGTAAAACCAAAATACAAGAAACAAAAAAAAACCTTATAACATACAATGATATAGAATTAACATTTCCATTCCAAATGGGAAGAATGGGAACATAGGAAGGAATGATCAGACCAACATAATACTGAAACCCAGTGTGATGGTTAAGTTTTGTTGTCAACTTTACCTTTTTAGTAATCTTGATAATAAAAGGGCTATTGCTGCAATAAACCTGACCATGTGGTTCTAAGTCTTTTGAAACTGGCTTGTGGGAAGAATGTGGAAGCATTTGGAACTTTGGATCAGTTATTTTCTTGTTGCTGGGACTAAATATTCTACCAGAAGCAGCTTAAGGAAGGAAAGGGTCTATTTCTGGCTTGCAATTTCAAAGGGTAGAGTCCATTGTGGAGGGGAAAGCATAGCCAGAGCAGGAAAACAGTGTCACATCTTCACACCAGCAGGCAGGAAGCAGAGAGAGATGAATGCTTATGGTTAGATAGCTTGCATCTTTTTAAGTAGTCCAGGATCCCCTACCCATGGAATGGCACCATCCACAGTTAGGATTGGTCTTCCCACTTCAATTAATCCAATACAGAAAGTTTCTAACAAATATGCCAATAAATTTGTTTCCATGGTGATTCTAAATTGTGTCAAGTTGACAACAAGAGATTAACAATCACACCCCATCAATCAAAGCAGAGGACCACCCAGACTATAACCCTCATAACCAGTCCATCCTCCCCTTCAAAATCCTATAAATAGAAGCCCTAGTTCCTGGTGCCCTTGAGAGTGAGAGAGGAGAGACTATCAGCATCAATAACAGGGATGTTCATTTTTGATGTCAAGGTTCTTAAATATCCACCAGCCATCATATGATATCTATTATTCTTATTACTATAGAGTGAATTGTATCCCCTTCCAATTTCAGATTTATGTAGAAGCACCAATCTCTAATGTGACTGTCATTGAGGATGGCGCCTGTGAGGAGACGATTAAAAATTAAATGAGGTCATATGGGAAGAGGAACTGACCTAGTAGGGCTGGTGTAAGATGAGAAGAGGATGCCAGAGATCGCTCCACTATGTAGACCTGGACCATACTGACAGTAGGGCTTTCAGGTCTATGAGAAAATACATTTCTGCTGTTTGGATCCTTTGGTCTATGGTGTGTTGTTATAACAGCATTAACAAACCAATACACTTACTGCTGGTAGTGTCATTATTAAATTACAGTGTTAATATCCCAAAGAACTTCTCTCTTCTCCTCTTCTCTACTCTCCTCCTCTGCTTCCTCCTCCTTCTTCATCCCAGAGAAGTCTTCACTCCCAGTTCTACCCCAGGTGAGGTCCTCATGCTACACATGGCCTGCAGAGGAGCAGAGATGCCCTTTCTGTGTCTTGAAGTTACAGCTCATGGCTTATATCTCTGAGCTGAGGTGGTTCTGGGGGAATGGTCACATCACAGATTGTATTTCAAAGATTTTCTCCAATTGTATTTAAAATTGTTTTAAGTTTGATGAAGCCTAGCTTATTCTCTTCTCCCATTGTCCCACCCCTACTTTTGGTGTGGGTGTCACTGCTTTACCAAAGGCTACAAAAATTTATACTCAGGCTTTCTTTTAAGAGTATTATAGTACTAATTAGGTCTTTAATCCAAAGTGAGTTAATTTTGTATCTGATTTGAGGTGGGGCTCCAGCTCTTATTTTTCTGTATGCGGTGATCTATATAGTCCCAGGAGCATTTGGTGAAAATCAGCTCACTATAAAGGCATAGGTGAATTTATGGGCTCTTGGTTCTATTCTATTAATCAATTTCTGAAAAAACAAACAAACAACAATAACAAAAGCCATCTGAGATTCTGATAGGGTCCATATGGAACTGACAGATCAACTAAGGGGCTGTCAGAGTATTCCAAGATAAAAGGCTCCCTGTGGCTGGAAGAGGCAGGCATCTGACTGTTGTATAATAGTCCCAATGGGCCTCCCCACACAGAGTTGTCTTAGCTGAAGCAATCGGATCTCTGCCACCAGACACCTGAGGACAGAGGTGAAGGTCAGGGCAGGAATACCTGAGGGAGAGGAATATTCACAAATCACTCAGGGACAAGGCTAGGAAAAACGTGAAAGCCAGCTCCCATCTGGCAGCTCTATCAATGAACGACTATGGTTGTATTAAGTCAATAGCTTTCACCATCATAAGCATCCGCCTTTCTGGGACAAGATAATTGCTCAGGGCTCAAAGATGATGGGCACAGATGTGTCTGCTGCATTAGTGTGTTTGCAAAAGACCAAGAACAACCAGATGTCCACCTATGGGATTATAATTAATGTATGGCACATCCAAACCATAGAGTACTGTAAAAATTTATGGAGATAGGAAACAGTGTCATACACGATACTTATTAGTGTTTTAAAATGAGTGTAAAAAGTAATGGGTTTCCTTATGCATTCTCATGCACACTTTACTCTTGTTGATTTTTCTCCTTCGTTCCCCTGCCTCCATTACTGCTGGTCTCCCTCCTCCTCCCAATAGGCCTCCTTCTGTTCTCATGTCATGTGTATTCTTTCACCTTCTCCCCTCACCCCACAGATCTCTTTTTCTGTCTCAGGGTCTCATTTCTAATTTCTATACACAGACACATATGTATGCATATATTTATACATATAATTAAAATCTAGGATTTACATATGAGAAAAATATGATATTTGTCCTTCTAAGTCTGTATTGTGTGGAACTTTTTTTCCTGGGAAAATGTGAACACACATCTATTCACCTTAGATAGAGTAAAGATGACAGACCAAAGCAGGATTGTTCTAAAACGTTTTGTGAACCAATGAGTTTATTGGGGCTACTTACAGAGCAGGATGAGGGTTTGCATGGTTGACTCAAAGGCAGCTTGCATGACTGAAAAGCCCACCTCAGCATAGGTGCTGGAATTAAATATATGAGCCACTATACATGGCTTAAACCTCATTTTCTTCATCCATTCATCTGTTGATAAGACATCGAGGCTGGTTCTATCTCTTAGCTTTTGTAAATAGTGCAGCAATAAACACAGATGTTTAGGGTTTCTGTGATAGGACTTTTGTCATATATACAGGAGTGACACACTACTTTTAAATGAAAAGGAATATATATGTATATATATCCTCTTGTGAGATGCTTGCTCATCTCTATATTTCTTCATGTACAAAGGTATATAATTATCATATTAGTTTGCTTTTTAAACTTTGACAACTTCCATGAATATAAACAATATACCATGATCATAATCCCCTTCCACTACCCTTCCTTTAGTTTTTTGTTGTTGTTTCTTTTCTTTTCTTTCTTTTTTTTTGAGGTAGGGTCTCATTCTAGCCCAGGCTGACCTATAAGTCACTCTGTAGTCCCAGGCTGGCCTCAAATTCACAGCTATCCTCCTACCTTTGCCTCCCAAGTACTGGAATTAAAGGCATGCACCACCATGCCTGGCTGTTTTTTATTTTTATTTTTAACTCTCTAATAGAAGTGAGCAATGTTGCTGGGCATGGTGGCTCATGCCTTTAATCCCACAGTCAAGAAGCTGAGGTAAATTAAGGCTAGCCTGGGCTATGGAATGAGACTATGGCAATGGGAGATAGAGCCAGGAGAATCCAGAGAACTGCTAGCAAACTAGACTGGTGACAAAACAAGAGAAACCCTGTTTCCAAAAAAAAGGTAGAAGGAAAGACCAACACCCTGAGGTTGTCCCCTGACCTTTACATGTGCACCATGGCATGGCACACCCACACCACACACATTACACTCACACAAATTTAAAAGTTTTCTGAAGCCAGGCATGGTGGCGCATGCCTTTAATCCCAGCACGCAGGAGGCAGAGGTAGGAGGATTGCTGTGAGTTCAAGGCCACCCTGAGACTACATAGTGAATTCCAGGTCAGCCTGGACTAGAGCGACCCTACCTCGAAAAACCAAAGAAAAAATTTCTGAGATCATGAGATTCACATGCAGGTTCAAGAGATGAAACAGAGGGGCCTTTGATGCTCTTTTGTGTGTGTGACCCTAGGGCCTTGCACATGCTAAGCAATGCTTTACCCTTGAGCTACGTTCCCTTGTGCTCCTCATCAGTTCCCCATGTTTTCTCCAAAGATACACAAGTGTCTATCTAGGAGGCACATGTATAGTCGTTCTGCATTAATACTCATTAGGGAGTCACAATCAAAGTCACAATGAGACAGCCCCTCACACTCATCAGAATGGCCATTATCTTAAAAACAGAAAACAATAAGCATTGGCAAGAATCTGGAGAAATTGGCACTCTAGTACATTATTAAAGCCTCATAATACAGCTGCTATGAGAAACACAGTAACTCCTCTCAAGCTAACACAGAGTTAACAAGTGACCCAGCATTTATACTTCTAGGTATATTCCCCTACAGAAAGCATGGATTAAACACCAGAAACATGTATGGCTGTGTCCATAGTAGCATCATCCAAAATACCCAAATTAAAGACCGGAGTTTGAGTCCCAAGTACCCATGTAAACCAGATGTACAAAGTGGTACATGCCTCTGGAGTTTGTTTGCAGCATCTAGAGGCCCTGGTGTGCTCATTCTATCTGTGTATCTTCTTTCTCCCTCCCTCTCTCTCTCTCTCTCTCTCTCTCTCTCTCTCTCTCTCTCTCTCTCTCTCTCTCTCTCTCCCCCTCTCTTTCTCTCTCCTTGTAAATAAATAAAAATATTTTAAAAATAAAAATACCCAATAGGGTAGAAACCACATGTATCCACCAACAGATCAGTAAAGAAAGAGGATGTGCTAGATCACACAGTGAAAACAGATCCAGCTGTACAAGGATAAACCCTGAAAATGTCTCACTAATAGGGAACAGTTGTTGTTCATGCACCCTTCGTCCCTGAGCCAGATGCTTCTCTCCACCCCTCATGGTGCTTAGCTCCCAGCAGGGCTAGAAAGCTTGGCCAAGGACGTGACCTAGCTTGGCCTCTTCTATTCCCAATGGACTTCAGGACTTGATTCATAATAAACATCTTTTACCAAGTCCAGTCTCCACAACCAATTCTCACTTCAACTGGTCACCAGCAGCTTAGTAACTAACTGATGATGTACATATTTGGTATGATAATGCCTTATAATTTGATACTCTTTCTTATCATTTAATACATGTATGAAAATGGCACACACATACACACTCCATCATGCTCCATTGCCCTGAATTCACCCTCCTCCCCAACCACATGTATCTGTGTCTATAACTCCACATCTTTGTCTCTGTGGAGCTTTCTCTGTGAAGCACATCTTCCTTACCCATTTATCTGCTCATTCTTCAAGCCCCAGCTCATGCTTCCCAATTCTGAGCTGTCTCTTGCAGCCCCTAGTGCCCTGCCTATACCAAAATAGTAATTAACCCTGTCTCCTCTGCAAGTTGATCTCCTGAGGGCAGGACTGAGACCTCTCCCTCAGGGACAGTTGGGGTGGGATGTGGAGTACTGTAGACCTGGGTTCAGGTCCCAAGCTTCTCTGGTTACAGCTCTGAAACCTTGGGTAATCAGTCAATCCTTTCCCTCATTATGTCTTAGTTTCTGGAGCTATAAAATAAGAGCAATGGTAACTCACTTGTGACTTTCAAATTTTTATTTTATTTTTTCGAGGTAGTTTCAGGCTGGACTCTTACCTCTGCCTCCCAAGTGCAGGGGATCAAAGGCGTGTGCCACCATGCCCAGCTTATTTTTATTTATTTTCAAGGGGAGGGAGGGAGGGAGGGAGAGAGAGAGAATGGGGGTGCTAGGGTCTCTAGCTACTGCAAATGAACTCCAGATGCATGTACTACTTTGTGCATCTGGCTTTATGTGGGTATAGGAGAATTAAACCTGAGTTGTTAGGTTTTATAGACAAGGGCCTTAACTGCTGAGCCATCTCTCCAGCCCAACTTGTGACTTTTGTGAGGCTTACAAGAGACAGGAATGTTTACTAAGACACAGGGCTCAGAGCAGGGTAAATGCTATTGGGGTCTTTAGCATCACTATCACTGCTGCATTTTAGCACCTCCCTCAAGTCCTGACAGAGAGGAGTTTATTGAATTACTGACACTTATATTTAAGCCAAAGACCCTCTGAAGTCATCCATCATGGATATTCAGGGATACCATGTCATGTACCATTCATTCCAAGAGCTCATCACCTAGTGATGAGTGCTTTGCTCCCGGACCAACAGGAAGGTGTTCACTTGGGCAATACAGCTCTCCAGTCGACAGTAAGTGGACAGAGTCTGCCATTGGGACCCCACACGGGCCAGGTCCCAGACAGGGCATCTGTGTGCATGAGGACCTGTCCACTTCACTTTGGATTTTGGAGCCTTTGCTCAAAAAAGCACAGCAGCACTAAGAGGTTCAAAAAAGAGATCACATAGTGGGGAATTGTTTCATCATCTCAGACCAGGAGTTTTAGGCAAGGAGGAGGGGCAAGCAGCCAGGATCTGCGATCCATTGTAGCAGCATTACCTGAATTAACAAGGAGAGGGGAGCCAGGTCTGAGCTAAGGAGGAGAGAGAGAGAGAGAGAGAGAGAGAGAGAGAGAGAGAGAGAGAGAGAGAGAGAGAGAGAGAGAGAGAGAGAGAGAGACCTTACTTTAGGAAAAGAGGGACAGAAAAAGAATGACACCTGGCCTCCTATGTCTATGCACGTTGGGCATGGTGACTTGCCCAGTAAGAGAGGGGCTTGTAGAGGTGTGGGCCAGTGCTCAGGGAAAGAGCCAGGTCCTGCTAGATCTCCTGCTGAGTCCTAGCCAGGTGGCAAGGTGGGTAGGGGAAGTGGTAGGAGTAGGGAGCTCTGAGACATTAACAATCAAGGTGCCTGGGAGGATTTCACTCCCCTTTGCCCCTAGGACTCTTGCTAAGCAGTCTAGACCTACATGAGGCCACTGTATCCAAGTACCCATTATAACTTGTTTCCTGTTCCTCTCTTCCAGTAGGCCTCCATCCTCCTGTGCATTCCTTACCTTTCCACCAGAGGGTGCACGTGTCCAGAGAGTAGTGCTGGATGAGGCCAGCCTGGTCTGCATGGGCCAAATCCCTAGAGACTCTGACTTGAGCCCTAGATGTGAACTAGAAGATACTGAGCCTCCTCCAGGTCCCTGCTCTCCTGGAGCTGATATTCTAGGGGGAATCCACAATGCAACAGCACATGGTACACAGCGGATGGAAGCAACTATATCAGGAAAGGGGACTCAACACATAGGAGGGTAGCATGAAAGAGGGGGCCCACTCTAGGGCCTTCACAGCCTTGGAGGTGGCTATGATAATTTCACCTTGACTCAGAGAGAGGAGTGTGTGAACTGACTTGGATCTCAGAGACCCAGTGGCTGCTGTGTGAGAATGAGGTTGGGGGCAAGGACAGAGATGGTAGAGCTGAGGCCAGGGAGTGGCAGTTGGGACAAGCAGAGACTCTTTTATGAGGTTTGTCATGAAGTAGGGCAGCCTTTGCTGGAAGGGTGAGTGGGTAATGGTGGGAAATCAAGGGTGATGCCATGGATTAGGCAGGCTTCTTTTCCTCACTCAAATTGATGGTTTAATTCAGGGTATTATGAGGATTGAATGAGCTGATACATGTCAAGGACTTTGAATTTTGGGGGACACAGGAAGAGCTCAAGGGGGTGGCCCATCATCTTCAAGGTGGAGGAGATAAATCTGCTCTGTATCTTTTTGGCATATGTGTGTATGTAGTATGCATGGTGGTGGTGTGTGTAGACCTGTGCACACATATGAAGGCCAGAGGAGAACGTTGGGTGTCTTCCTCTCTCAGCCATGCATTTTCTTAAGACAAAGTTATCATATTTTTGGTCAGAATGGCTGACCATGCAGCCCAAGAAATTCTCTGGTCTCTGCTCCTGAGAGGGCTGGGATTAAAGGCATGTGTGTTATCCAGCCCCCAGAAGGCAGTTAGTGTAGTGCTGGAAGGCACTGCACAGGCTGCCAGGGGAAACTGATCAACGACAGCTGGAGTAAACAGAGACCACTGACACGAAACACAATATGCGGTCATGAGTAGGTTGACCACACCTCCTACTGGGAGAGAACAGCGAACCAAGAAAGGAGCACTTGTGTAATGGAGGAGCCTGGGCCTGGGGGAGACAATCAACAGCTTTCAAATTCGGCCAATTTTCCACTTAGTGAGGGGGACCCCTTGTCTGGAACTTGGGGTTCAGGGTGATAGGCACCGGATCCCATACTCTTGGGCTCCCAAGACAAGATGCACTATGGGAGCGATTGACGTGGAGGCTACTAAAAATAAAATCTAGGTAATCCAGAATTGTGTATATTTGTTAACCTACATTGCTCTCACTCTCCAATGGAGATTGTGTTTGTATTTTTCAGGATGCAGCGAGAGAGCTGGGGCCCATCTAACCCTACCAACCAACCGTAGGCAGATCTGAGATTCTGGCAAGAGAGGAGCCACCACAGTCATACTGTGGAGGATCCATATGGAACCCCGCAAAGAATGACGGGATGAACAAGGGACCCACAGACACAGCCATTCAATCAACACAGGATAAGCCAGTGAGACAGAAACCAATGATTTTTGACACAAAGACCCCCTAAGCTCACAACAATAAAGCAGCCTTAATACTCATCCACCATGATTCAGGGAACTGTGCGGAAGAGGGGGCGGAAAGATTGTGAGAGCCGTGGTGGAGGAGACTATCCAGAGGCATGGCCCCCCTCAGTAACAACATACTAGGGCCAGGAGAACCGGGCTGAATACTAGGCTATCCATGGTCCCCTGTCACAACAACTGATCCAGACGACCCATGGAGGAGGTTATCCAGCGGATTGGGGGAGGGGAGGGCAGTGGGGAATTGGGGATAACAACTCATTGTTTGCCCACTAAATATTGTAACTCATATGGACAATAAAAAAAGGCATGTGTGTTATGTCCAGCTATTTACATAGGTTCTGAGAATTGAACTCAAGGCAATTCAGGCCCTCTGAAGATCTCATGAGTGTGCAGCAAGTGCTGCTACCTACTGAGCCCTCTCCTCAGCCCCCATCTCTCTTTGTGAGTGCAGGTGTGAGTGTGCCAACAGCAAATGTGGGGAGGTCAAAGGAAAACCTTGGATGTTGGACTCTTTTTTTTTTTTCCGGTGCTGAGGACCGAACCCAGGGACTTGCTAGGCAAGTGCTCATCCACTGAACTAAATCCCCAACCCGGATGTTGGACTTTGTCTTTCACCTTGTTTGAGGCAGGGTCTCTGCTGTTCTCAGTTGTGGGCACCAGGCTCTAGCTGCCCCATACATTTCTGGGCAATTATCTGGTTTCTCCTTCTATCTTGCATGCTGGGATTACAGATGCTCACACTAGAGGATCCAGATTTTTTTTTGTGTGTGTGTGGGGGGGTCTTGGGTATCTGAACTCAGGTACTCATACTTGCTCAGCAGGCACTTAATTCATTGAGCCATTTCCTGGGTCCTCTCTCTCTCTCTCTCTCTCTCTCTCTCTCTCTCTCTCTCTCTCTCTTTCTCTCACACACATTTTTCAACTTTTTATTGATAGCTCACATAATTATAGACCATAAATCGTTATGATTTCCTCCCCTCATATCTCTTCCCCCTCTTAAGTAGTCTCTGTTTTGTTTCAGTGTTATCATCTTTTTCTTCCATCATGTGTAGTTATTATCAGGCACTGCAAAATCAAAGTGTCAGGAAGTTTGCATTGTAAGCAGTCCTACCCTTCCTTTGATTCTTGCCATCTTTCCACCACCTCTTCAGAAATAGACCCTGAGCCTCGGGAAGTGTGATAGAGATGTCCCAGAGCTGAGCACTCCACTGTCATTTCTTCTCAGCACTATGGTGTCTCTTGCATTATCCCAGTGGTCACCACCATCTGAAAAAGAGAAGCTTCTCAAGCCAAGAGTGAGAGTAGCATTAGTCTTTGGGTATGCTCATTTAAAAAAAAAGTGCTTGTAAGGCAGTTTGGTTGGCATAATATATGCATTTAGCCAGACAACAGCAGGTGTTACTCCCCTAGGGCTCATGACCTCCCCCTCTATAGGGTTTTGACTAGGTCTTCAGTACCAGGCATGTTTTCCCCTCCCATGGAGCAGGCAGGCCTCCAGTCCAGTTAGAGAGCAATTGGTTTCCCCCAAAATAGATGTGCCATTATTGCCTCAGTTGGATCATTTGGCCTGGCTGGCCCATCATTAAGGCTTGCCAGGTCCATTGCTGTTCACCACCATTGATGATTTCTCTCTCCCATAGGGCTGCATGCAGCCATAGATTTTACCAGCTTTCTGTCAGTTGGCTAACAGAGGAGGTTTCCAGCTCAGCTCCCACTTGATTTCTCAGTGACCGGCAGCCCAAGCATATGTGGTCTTGAGCAATACAGTCTTACCATCTTATTATGGTAAGCATTCAAGAGCTTTGGCAATGGTCTGTAATGTTTTGGGGGCCTTGGGAACCTCCCTGGCCAACAACTCACTGGAAGGCATCCCATCCCTGGCAGTGAAGTTTTTCTAATAACAATCTATGGATACTGAGTGTTCCATTATATAAGAGAGAACATGTGGCATTTAGTTTTCTGGGTCTGAGTTATCTCACTTAGGATGATCCTTTCCAGATACATCCATTTCCCTGCAAATTTCATTTTTCTTTACAGCTGAATAGTACTCCATTGTATAATTAAACCGCATCTTCATTATCCATTCATTAGTTGAGGAACATCTAGGCTGACTCCATTTCCTAGCTATTGTAAATAGAGCTACAATAAACATAGAAGAGCAAGTATCTCTTGGGTAGTGACTAGAGTCCTTAGGATATATGCCAAGAAGTGGTATAGGTGGGTCATATGGTAAATCTATTTTCAGCTGTCTCAGGAA
>PVHP010004493.1:0-20151 GCA_004024765.1 Zapus hudsonius | reverse complement strand
TACAAATAGGTGATTTCCCAGTACCATTTATTAAGGAGGCTGTCTTTTCTCCAGTGAATATTTTTGTCCTTTTTGTCAAAAATCAGATGACTACAACTGTCTGGATTTATATCAGGGTCCTCTATTCTGTTCCATTGATCTAAGTGTCTGCTTTTGTGTCAGTACCATGCTGTTTTTGGTACTATGGCTCTGTAATAAATTAAAATCAGGTATGGTGATACCGCTAGCCTTATGTTTGTTGCATAGAATTGTTTTGGCTTTCAAGGTTTTTGTGATTCCAAATGAATTTTAGGATGTTTTTTCTATTTCAGTGAAGAATGCCATTGGATGTTTTTTTATTGTCCATAATTAGATATACTGAGTGAGCAAAAAATGAGTTGATATCCCCATTTCTCCAATTTCCCTCTTTCCTGTCCCCAATCAGCTGGATATCCTCCTCCATGGGCAGTCTGGATCAGTCCATGGGGTAGGGGGTTATGGATAGCCTAGGAGTCAACCCAGTTCCACCCCCTTTTGTATGTTGTTACTGAGGGGGGCAATGTCTCTGGGAGTTCTCCCCCACCATAGCTCTTACAATCTTGCCTCCCCTTCTTCTGCTCAGTTTCCTGAGTCATGGTGGGTGAGTATTAAGGCTGCATTATTGTTGAGGTCTTAGGGGGGTCTCTGTACTTCTGCTTTAGGTTGCGTTGAAAATTGTTGGTGTCTATCTGTCTGTCTTATCCTGTGTTGACTGATTGGCTGTGGTTATAGGTCTCTTGCTTATGCTATTGGAATTTTGATGGGGATTGCATTAAATGTGTAGATTGCTTTTGGTAAGATTGACATTTTCATGATATTGATTCTTTTATGGGATGCCTTTCCATTTCCTAGTGTCTTCTGCAATTTCTCTCTTGAGTGTTTTAAACTTTTCATTGCAGAAATCCTTCATTCCCTTGGTTAAGTTTATTCCAAGGTACCTTATTTTTTTCAAGGCAATTGTGAATGGGAGTATTTCCTTGATTTTATCCTCGACTTGTTTGTTGTTAGTATATAGGAAGGCTACTGATTTTTGTGTGTTAATTTTGTATCCTGCTACATTGCTAAAAGTGTTTATCAGTAGTGATAGAGTCTTTAGGGTCCCTTATGTAAAGAATCATAACATCCACAAATAATGACAATTTGATCTCTTCTTTTCCAATTTGTACCCCTTTGATTTGTGTCTCTTGCCTTGTTGCTATAGCTAAGACTTCTGGCACTATATTAAAAGTGGGGACAGTGGACACCCTTATCTTGTTCCTGATTTTCATGGAAATGCTTCAAGTTTTTCCCCATTTAGAATGATGTTGGTTATAGATTTGTCATAAATGGCCTTTATTTTGTTGAGATACATTCCTGCTATTCCCACGTCCTTTAGGACTTTTACCATGAAAGGGTTTAGATTTTGTCAAACACCTTTTCTGCATCTATTGAGATGAGCATGTGATTTTTGTCCTTTGGTCCATTGATATGGCATATTACATTTATTGATTTGAGTATGTTGAACCATCCCTGCATCTCTGGGTTAAATTCTGCCTGGTCTGGGCGAATGCTCTTTTTTGATGAAAACTTGTTTTCTGTTTGCCAGTTTTTGTTGAGAATTTTTGCATCTATGTTCATGAATGAGATTGGTCTGTAATTTTCATTTTTTGTTCTTTTTTTTTTGGTCTGGTTTTAAAGCAGTTTGGCAGTATTCCTTTTTTCTCTATTTTGCAGAAAAATTTGAGAAGCATTAGTGTTAGTTCTTCAGTGAATGTCTGGTAGAATTCAGCAGTAAATCCATCTGGGCCTGGACTTTTTTTAGTAGGGAGATTTTTTTGTAACTGCTTGGGTCTCTGTGCCTGTTATAGGTCTCTTTAAATGGTTTATCTCATCTTGATTTAATTTTGTTAGGTTGCAACCCAGGCCCCAAAATGGAGTCCACCTGCAGCACCTCAGTTTCCCCTGAAGGGAATTTTGGAACCAGTGTGGTGAACTTCAAGAGAAGTCTCAACATCAAAACCAGACCCCAACAGCAGTTACAGATAAAGCCTGCCTTGGAAACCCCCTCTTGCTATGTCTTTGTCTGGCCAGAGGGAACTTCCATCCCCTATGCTGAGAGCTACATGACCATCTGCCCCCCCCCTGCCAACCTGGGAGCCTACATATCAAATTCCTAGACTTCAGTTTCACTTTCCCTTATAATCCCAGATCTGACCTCCCCAGGTGGTGTTTTCTCCACTTTGAGGAGATTGCCCACAGCTTGGTGTTGTTTCTCTGATTAAAGCCTTCTCTTTCAGGGTGGTCTCTCGTGGTCTCAAACCTTACAGGTTATATATATATATGCATCAAGGAAAACATCTGTTTCTTTCAGATTTTCAAACTTGGAGTATATATTCATAAAGTATGTCCTTATGATTTTCTGAATTTCATTTATATCTGTTGTAATGGTGCCTTTTCATCTCTATTTTTATTTGTGTCTCTTCTCTCCTTTGGTCAGATTTGCTAAGGGTTTCTCAATCTTGTTTATCCTTTCAAAGAACCAACTCTTTGTTTCATTGATTCTTTGAACTTTTTTTTGTTTGTTTCTATTTCATTAACTTCCATCCTAATTTTTATTATTTCTTCTTGTCTATTGATTTTTGGTTTTCTTGTTTTTCTTTTTCCAAGGCCTTAAGGTGAAGCATTAAGTTGCTTTCTAGTTACTTAATACAGGCACTTAAAGCTATAAATTTCCCTCTAAGGACTGCCTTCATTGTGTCCCAAAGGCTTTGATATGTTGTGGTTTCATTTTCATTTGTGTCTATGCTTTGTAGACATATGTTCCTTAGCTTGTCTCTGTGTGTGTGTTGTTTTTCCTTCAATTGTGATAGAGCGCTTTGCCAGATATAATAATCTTGGCTGACAGATGCTTTCTTTCAGAACTTGGAATACATCACCCCAAGCCCTTCTGGCTTTTAAGGTTTGTGTTGAGTAATCTGCAGTTATTTTAATGGGCTTGCCTTTATAAGTTACCTGTTGCTTCTCTCTTACTGCCTTCAAAATAGTTTCTTTGCTCTGTGCATTCAGTAGTTTAATTATAATATGGGGTGGAGAGATTCTTTCCTGGTTTTGTCTGTCTGCCTTCTTTCCCTGCTCAGTTTGCTTTAAGCATAGCTACACCATCGCATCTTAACCAGAAGTCTTCTCTCACACATTTTTGCATTGTGTGTATGTGCGTGGTATGCATGCATATGTTTACATGTTCGTAAGTACGTAGGTGTTTGTGTGTGTGAGGCCAAAGTCAATGTCAGGTGTCTTCCTAGATCACAATATGCCTTATTCTCTGAGACAGGGTCACATACTTAATCTGGAGCTCATCAGTTTGGCTTGACTAGCTAGCCAGCAAGCCCTAGAGATCCTCCTGTCTCCATGTTGCAGTCAGCTTTCTAGTTGCTGTGCAGAAACAACCCAAACAAAAGCAGCTTGTGGAGGAGTGGGTTTATTTGGCTTATGGACTTGAGGGGAAACTCCATCCTGGCAGGGAAAATGACGGCATGAGCAGGGGGTGGACATCACCTCCACCACAGTGCTGGAAACAGCGGCAGGAATGTGTGCCAAACACTGGCAAGGGGAAGCTGGCTTATAACCCCCATAAGCCCACCTCCAAAAACACAGTTCTAGCAAGGTTGTAAAACCTAGACTGCCATCAGCTGGGGATCGAGCATTCAGAATACATTCATTTGTTTGTGGGGGACACCTGGATCAAACCATGACACTCCACCTCACCAGTGTTGGTATTATAGGCATGTACCACACAGCCTAGCTTTTATGGGGGTGCTGAAGATCTAAACTCAGGTCCTTATACTGTGTGGCAAGTACTTTACCCACTGAGCCATCTTCCCAGCCTCTAAACTGCTTTTCTTATTCCTGCAAGTCCCCTGCTCTCATAGCCTTGATTTGGGTGATTCCCTATAGCCTCTGAATCTCTCAGGTGTTGCCTTCTGGGGGAAGCATTTCCTGGTTCCCTCACACCTCCTCTGTGAGACACAGTGGATTTAACTCCAAGCCATAACCTTGATGATCAGTGCTGTCCTTCCTGCAGAAAGGAAGCTCACAATGGTAGTGCCAGAACCTCTGTATTTCAATATGCCTGAAGACCTTCCCAGTTCCTCTGCCACCATTTTATCTTCATGTTCAAAGCTCTCTGTTCAGTCAGCTTCTGCAACAGATTCCCATGTCTCTCTCCATCTCTCCTTAGACCTGCCCCATAGACAGAGGTGGGGAGGTTCCTAATCAGGCAGGCCTGGGACAGGTGCAGGTATTGTGGAACTTGTGTACTTGTTGGAACAAGGCTTAACAGCTTGTCCAGACCTAAGATGTAGGCCTTTCAGTATAAAGCCAGAGCAGTACCAGACAATCAGGCAGATTGGTCTCCTCTATTCCTGTCATGGTCGAACTCCTTAAAAATCATTTAATTTCACAAGTCAAAATGTCACATTCTCCTTATACAAATAAAACATTAAACCACTAAGAGATGGTGTGATGGTTATCTCTGGTTGTCAATGTGATTTAGAATCACCATGTAGGGGCTGAGCTGGGGATTAGAACTTAAGATAACACCCAGCAAAATTTCAATGCACTTCAAAATTTAAGGAGTACCTGAATCCTTGTCTATAAAGTTAAAGAATTAAAATTATACACCAGCCAGTGGTTAAGGTATAGTGGAAGACTTTATTTAAAGGAAAATGGGGAGTTACAGAGTTCTCCAGCCACCAGTGTGGGGAGAGCACATGGGAGAGGTTTTAGCCAAAATCTATGCTGTTTAACTAAACAGGCAGGAAAGGGAAAGATAACAGAGGGCTCCCATCATGAGAAAAAAAGGTTCATGTGGGAAAAATCTTGAGCTCCCTCCTCACCCCAACCTAGTGGCTGGGGTGAAGGGAAGGTCT
Organism: Zapus hudsonius; assembly: GCA_004024765.1. NCBI lineage: Eukaryota > Metazoa > Chordata > Mammalia > Rodentia > Dipodidae > Zapus > Zapus hudsonius. The sequence continues at coordinate 15,226 of PVHP010004493.1, read as the reverse complement.
TACCTTCCTAAGGCCTGAAAAATCAGAAGTCCTCCTCCTAGGACACCATGTGGGGAAAAAGAGCTTGGGGTTTGGTTTAGTGACCTTTTTAAAACTTCCACCAAGTAAGCCAGAGAGATAGCTGATTGGTCTATACCTGACCAATCAGTTTTAGCATCTAGGTTTGAGATCCAGCTAGAGACACCTCGCACTCAAGAGAAGGGGGTCTATGGAGCTTGTTTGCAACTCTCACAACCCTTCCTCTGAAGAAATAACCCTAACTGCTGTTAGGGTATTAGGGTGTGGAATCAAGAAAAAAAAAGCACTAGGAAAAAAAGTACATACATGGTTAAGAAAAAAAATCAAACAAGAATACCCATTTTTATCCTGTAGGAGGCAAGGCAAAACTCCGACTGGGGAGGGGTTAAGGAGGAGGTTGGCAACATTGTGTGGGGGTCTCTCTCCTAAACTCCCACAACCATGGAAACAAATCTTTTGGCATTTTGGGATTTTCTAGACAAGATTAACTGAGCTCCTAAAATCCACCCTAACTATGGGTGGCACCATTCCATGGACTGGGCACCCTGGACTGTATGAAAAGGACAGAGGTGGCTGAGCACTATCATTTGTCGTTCTCTGCTTCCTCAATGCCATAGATAGAATGTGATCAGCTGCCTTAGGCTCCTGCTGACACACCTTTGCCACCATGATGGATTTACTCTCTGGAACTATGAGCCAAAAGTAAACCCTTTCCTTCAGATTTTGGTCAGGTATTTTGCCACAGAAATAAGAAAGTAACAAATACAGATAGACTGCGTAAAAGCTCTTGTTGCACAAGTATGTCAACCTAAGTTTGGATCTCCAGAACCCAGGATAAAGCTGGACACAATGACATTTGTCTTTAATCCAAGTCTTACTATAGCAAGATGGGAAGCAGATACAGGAAAATTGGCTGGAAGCTCATAGGCCAGCTAGCCTGGTGTATGCAGCAGTGGACAACAAGAAATCCTGCCTCAAACAAGGTGGAAAATAAAGACGGACACCTGAGGATGTCCTCTGATCTCTACACATGTGCCAGGCATGCAACAATAACAGAATGAAGGCTTCATGGGAAATAGGTGATTCCAGGTCTGTGACACAGAGTACCAAATTCTGAGAATACAAAATTTCTGATCCTGGAATTACCTGTAGCAGAAATCGAAAAAGTGCTTTAAAAATTACACTTTAAAGGGATGTGGAGCCAGCTTGGAGGTGTTCAGCCTGACCAAAATCAGCTAGCACTGAAGACTCATAGCAAGTAAGCAGAGAAACAAGGGAACTCACCAACTAAACCATAGAACCATAGAGCCATATTGCTAGCTGATGAACAATGAACTGGAGTAGTTTTCTCTTAGTACAGAGGCAGCTCATAAATGGAGGATGGGTGAAAAGAGAGAAGTATCTTGTATGGTAATAATTTTTCAGGCAAAAAAGTGTCAGTTAATGCTAAACTAATAGGTTAAAGTTTGAGGAAGGATCGGATGTTTGCAAGGTCTTTATAAATGCCTCTTATGACATCATAAAGGAAAATACCAGGCATTGGGGAGATGGCTCAGTAATTAAAGGCACTTGCTTGCAAAGCCTCCTGGCCAGGGGTTCAATTTCCAAGCAACCCACGTAAAGACAACATTTGTTTGCACTGGCAAGAGACCCTGGCAGCCCCCTCCCAAGCAAATAAATTTTTTTTAAAAAGGAAAATACCAGCAAACTCAGATGGATGCAAATGGACATTATATGATTCCTAAGGTTTGATGAGAATTCAGAAACTCTTCAGTTATGGTCCTACCCCAAATTTATAACCTGATCTCTCCATCACTTGACAACTACATGCAACTGGATCCTGGACCAGGAAAGCAGTGTTGTCACCCCAGTGCATTTGAAATGGATTGTTCTTTGGTTAAGAGTCAGTGCTTTGTGTGTTATTTCTATAGTTTCTTTCTGTTTATAGTTATCGTTTCTTTATGATTTTGTTTTGAGCATGTCATTGTGCCAAGAGAGCCTGGGGACAGGGTGGTAGTTAGGTTTGGGGGTATGTGTCAGGTGAGCCACAGGAGGAAGTGAAACCAGAATGTCTGGCACAGAAATTTGTTACTCATAGAGGTTGTGGAGGGGAATGAGAGGGAGGAATGGAGAACTACACGATTCTTCCTTTATTGGTGTCTACGGACATTATTTTCCCTGGAGTGGAGCAGCTGTGGACTGGCTAAAGAGAAGAAAACAATGACCTTATTTACACAACTCTTGTGTTGATCACTAGGTTTTATGGTGATGCGTGAGGTGTGTAGAGTTTTGGGGGAACAGGCAGGACCAAGCAGGTTTATAGCCAAGCCATCACCCAGGGTAGGGGAAGTTTCATGTAAGCCCAGGGTGAAGGGTACATCTAAGTCTAAAATCATTTAAGCAACGCCTAAAAAAAAAAAAAAGTCAAGACAAGTGTATTAAACACACATCACACCATACAAGACTAGGATTGGGAGGAAGCAGTGACCCGATCTCCGCCCGTAACCGGCATCCTGGCACCGCCCGCAGCCCGCCACTTTTCATTCAAATGCCCGGCACGGGGCGCGCCGCCACACGTGTCCAGGTTCTTCTCACAGACGCTGTGGGACGCGCCTCCCGATCGTGATGACGGAGGCCCAGAGCTGGAGGGTCTCCGGGCGGCCGCGGGGTACCCGGGTCGGGGCGAGCGGTCCCCGGGAGCCGGGTGGGGGCGCGGCGGGCGGGCGGCCCCCGTGACGTCACACCCGAGAGCCCGCCCCTTTCGGGGATTCAGCCAATCATCACCGTGGGCCGTGCGGACGCAGGGCACGACGGGATTTGTAGTCGGTGAGCAGCGGGACTGCAGCCCCCAGTATGCCCTGCGCGTGTCAGGGAGGAGCAGTGCGGCGGCGCGGGTGGCCGTCGGGGCTGGGCGGCGGCAGGGGCTGAAGGAGGCTGAGGAGGGCCCCGGGCTTTGCGGGAGCCACGGTGGGAGCCGGCCTCGGCGCGCGGCCACCATGTCCGCGCCGTCGGAGGAGGAGGAGTACGCGCGGCTGGTGATGGAGGCGCAGCCAGAGTGGCTGCGTGCCGAGGTGAAGCGGCTGTCCCACGAGCTGGCCGAAACCACGCGTGAAAAGATCCAGGCGGCCGAGTATGGGCTGGCGGTGCTCGAGGAGAAGCATCAGCTCAAGCTGCAGTTCGAGGAGCTCGAGGTGGACTATGAGGCCATCCGCAGCGAGATGGAGCAGCTCAAAGAGGTGAGCCGTCACCCGCGACCCCCCGCTGGCACCGGGGCCCGTGCAACTAAGGTCACTGTGCTGCCCGGCCCGGCGAGGGTCCCTGGGGCGGGGATACGGAGCCCGGAGTCGGGGCTCGGAGCACGGTGTGAAGTGAGCGAGCTCGGCCTTCTCGGGCATCCCGTGCCCGGTGGCGGCTGCGGAGGTCTAGGCTCTCCTCCCGCTGTCTCTCGCTTGCTGTTCTTCTCTGCGGGCCTTGACGTCCTTTGGTTAAGGTCTGATGCTCTGCGGTGGTCCTTGATGTCTTGGGTGTGTCTGTGTGTAGGCGGTGGGCGGGCAGATCCTGCGCTTAGAGCTGAGGCCACAGACGCGAGTGACCTGCTGGGGAAAGACAGCCTTGGGCCTGGGTCTTGGTGACCACTAGTCGTCACCTTCAAGCAAATCACTTCCTCCTCTCTCTCGGTGCAGCTGCTTTCGGTGCATTTCACCCGGTTCCACTAGTGCCCCAAAGCTGGGGAAGGGATGGATAGAGGCCTGATTGAGTGAGGGCACCCGGGTGCTTGTGTCGGTTGGCATCCACGGTATCCCTTCTGTGGTCCAGCTCTGGCCCATCTGTTCTTTCCTTATCGCAATGATTGTGTTGCTACCGGCTGGTTTCCATCGCCCACTTCCTGTCCTGCTTTCCTTCTTGAAGCCTCTCCCTCACGATGGTGTCCAGTTCCTCCTGGATGAAAACCTTAGTGGCTGGTGTCATTCCCATTGTGAGAATGAGGTTAGATCCCCTCCCCCCCAAGCTGGCCAAGAGCTTAGGTGGAGGACAGTTGGAGGAACATGGGTAGTATGCCTTCTTGGATAATTTAAATGTCATTTTCTTCCATCCTCCCTGACTCCCCATCCTTTTTGTGGAGGTTGGAGAGGAAGTGCTTTCTGGGAAGAGAAGAGACTTGGGTTTGGATCCAGGCCCTACCACTTATAATGATGTGACTGTGGGCAGAGCTCCTCCCAGAGCCTTAACTTCCACCTTTGCAAAATGGGTATGCAGCTTTCCTCATCCAGAAAGCATTGTTCTGAGGGTTATATATTTGGAAAGGCCAAGCAGGTAGCCTGTTGCCTTATTTGAATGTGTTTCCTTCCCATTAGTTGGTCTTGACTTGGTCACAGACTCACTTCCTGGTACCTCTGTTCCAGCCAGTCGTAGATGCCTGGACTCTTCAGAGTCTCTTTTTCATTCTTGGAGAGACCAGTAACTCTTCTCCTCTCCCTTCAGAGCCTCTTTTTCATTCTTGGAGAGACTAGTAACTCTTCCCCTCTCCCACTCCATGATACTGGAGAGGAGAGAATAAATCCCTAAATCCAAACCTAAGTGGAGCAGGTGCTGGCTGAGCACCCAGAACCATTGCCTTTCTGGGTAGATGAGAGTTGAGTCCTCACAGGTGACCCTAAAGACCTTGATTCTGTTGCCTCTTGGTGGGTATTGGCACTGTCTCCAAGCCTGGCACCACTGGCAGTGGAGCTACTCGAGAGGGTAGGATGGGGCCTCTTCTGTGAGAGCCACTGTCTTGGGGTAGGGGATATGACAAAGCCTAGGGGCTGTGAGAATAGAGTGGGTATGGCCTCACCCTATTTCTAGACTCTATTGTGGGGCTTACACTTTGCTTCCCTCCCTTCCTTCAGGCAGGCATCACAGTTAATTACAGTGTTCCACCCTCTGCAAATAGACAGGCATCCTTCACCCTCCCCATGGAATATCCATGAACCCCTCCTGAGCAACCCCAATATTCCTTTCTGTATTAACAGCTTTCCTTCAATGACATCTGCTATGATAAGATGCTGTTGCTAACTTAACTGGAACTCACATCATGGTCTTTTAGATGTCAGGTCTTTGCTGTTATTATGGATGTTTTTGGCACGGTGAAGAATCATAGTATAATCTTGTGTTTATCTGGAGGGTAAGTCCTTGGCAGATTCTGGAAGAGGGTGTAACCATTTCTGTAGGTGCTCTTTAGTCATCTGCCTAGCTTAATGTCACTTTTTGGCTCCTCCACCTATTGGGTGCATGGTCTTGAACAAACTGCTCCTCTCCCTTTTGTAAGGTGGGATCAGATTTCTGCCCAGTCCATAGTAGAGACCAAAAGAATGTGTATCAGTTTCACAGAATGTTGCCAAAGTTTTGTGCCACTTTGTTTCCCATGAACATTGTATCTATTCCTCACACCTATGCCAGCACAGGTTCTTGTCAACCTGTTTAATTTCGGTCAATGTCATGTTTGAAAATCTTGACTCCTACTTAAAATATCAGAATTTAAGGAGGCTTCGACCTCCCACATCAAATTTGTTTCTTTAACTGAGGTGGGTTTAGTTACGAACAAGTTATGCTGCATATGAAGTTGCTTGTACTCTTGCTTGCATTTAAAGATAAAACAGTCTTTGAGGGGAGGAAGCTAGCTGTCCCAGGTGGGAGAGTTTATGAGTCCGAGGAAGGGCCTGTGGGTAGGTGAGTGGAACCCTGCAGCCTTTCTCCCTGGGGGAATGGCTGTGGCCTACTGACACCATGGTCTGGGTGTTGACTGAGACTAGAGGTGGAGAGGATGTCCAGTGGCCCATTTTGCTATTGAATTTTAGAGTCAGACGCAGTAAGGGCCACATGTATCCAAGGTTACACTGTGCCTTCTCCCCTTCTCCAGCATGGTAGGAAAAAGAATCGGATGGACTTTTACCAGCCCCGTGGTGTTTGTGGTCTGGAGTGGACATAGGACATCTTGCTGTGCACTCAGCTGCAACTTCCAGGAGACAGGTGTTACAGGGCTGGCAGAACATGGCAGTTACTTTAGGTGAGGGGCTGTGTCTGGTTTATGAGGGGGATGTCCAGGAAGAATTTCTGCTCAACCTGGGCTTAGGCTCCAAGTGCAGGTCTGGACACTCATTGCCTTGCTGTGCTACCTCAGATGGTGCTGAGCTCTGGAGTATCACTGTCCAGGTTTGGAATTGTGCATGACACTCGGCACAGCAAGTGCTTTGTCAGCCTTGCCTCCACCTCAGTCAGGCCTCAAGCTCCTTATGGTGGTACTTGTAGCACCTCCCTATTCCTGTCTGTCGTTGCCCCATCTTGGGTATCTCCTATTGCCATCTCCTGAGGGCTGCCCTTTGTATCAAGCCCTGGCTTGGATCTGGAGATGTAGCTCAGTTGGTAGAGTGCACAAAATAAACCAGATATGGTGGCTCATGCCTGTAGTCTTAGAACTCTAGAGGTGGAGGATCAAAAGTTCAAGGTCAGGCTGGGGAGATGGCTCAGCAGTTAAAGGCACTTGCTTGCAAAGCCTGCTAGTCTGGGTTGGATTCCCCAGTACCCATGTAGACCCAGACTCACAAAGTGATACATATGTCTGGAGTTAATTTGCAGTGACCAGAGGTCCTAGTGTGTCCACTCTCTTCTTTCTCCCCCCTCTCAAATAATTAAATAAAGAAAAGAAGCTCAAGGCCATCCTTGGCTATATAGTAAGTTGAAGGCTAGTGTGGGATACATGAGCCCGTCTCAAAAGAGAATAAACAAGTAGGTGGTTCTCCTGTGCACCCTCCCAACTGCTGCTACCACCAGACAGCTCCTGAGACTGTGCTTGCTTCCATTTCTTGAGCAGATTAGGGATGGCTGCAGAGAACCAGGTGGGATAGCAGTAATCAGCATGATGTCTTGGGTGTCTTTGAAGTACCCAAAGTTGAACCCTCTGTCCCCAGAGTTCAACTGTGAGAGAGGCAGCTGTGCATCCAAACAATGGCCATGTGGTCCCACTCCTGTCACTGACTCCTGAGTGACCTCTCTTCTGGGCCTTCCTTTCTTGGAAGGTGTGGGGCAGGGTGTCATAAAGGAATCTTAAAGAGCCATTCTGCTTTTGAAAAATTAGAATTCTCACATCATACCCTGGTGTTGTTTTCTGCATGGCTTAGGGGCTAGGCACCTGTATGGGACAGAAAATCTGCCCCAGGCATGTAGATGGCTTCCCAGGCCAACTCTGCCAGCATGTGGAGGTGTGGCCTTGGCCACCTTCCACTGGACACATGGTTGGCACAGCTGTGAGAAGCAGGCCTATCTTTAGGGATGCCAGACATGCTTTGAGGCTTAGCAGGTGGGGCTAGAGGGAGGCACTGGCCCCAGGGGAATCAGGCATTGCATGGACAGATGAGGCTAGTTACATGGGGCATCCAGCTCTGTGGTCTCCCCACTCTGATGCTAGCTGGGGAGTTTGGACTTTGCCTGGACTCTCAGGAACTATGTAACCCTAGATGAACCACTCTGACTGGGTCACAGTGGGTTAATAATGGTGCCTGTTACCACAGTCTGGCACTGGGAACACTTGGATGTTCACTGTCTTTCCCTTAGGTCTGAGCAGCCAGCTTTGGCAAGAGCCCTAGCTTGGGCTCATATGGAATTCCTTCTGGGGACCCCAGCCTTCCTTTGAGGGTTGAGAACAGATTTGTTCTTGTCAGTTTGGGGCAGCACCCCATCAGGCAGTCCCGCTTCTCCACACATGTGAACTCGATGACAGGCCATTCCGCACATGGAGGTTAAGGAAAATGGTTTCTTTTTGGTAATCTCTGACATGCTGAGGGTGGCAGTGGCCTGTGAACAAAACTCACCAAGGATCATGCAAGCTCAAGGTTTGGGCCTCAGACTCCTTGTCCAGTGTTCAAGAGTGTGGCTCCAGGCCTACCCCGAGGCCAAGAAGAGCAGTGTTGTTGCCCAGCTTCCTCTTCGGATCAAGCTTTGCCATTTTGTACCAGGCCATTTCTGCTATGGGAAGTAGACAGGGGCACTGAGAGGCCAGGCTGGTGCCCCTCAACCTCCTTAGAGCCATGAGGGCTGTTGTGGTCAGTTTTGTAGTTGCTGCGCAGAAAGAACCCAAGCAAAGCGGCTTGTGGAGGAATGGGTTTATTTGGCTTATGGACTTGAGGGGAGACTCCATCCTGGCAGGGAAAATGATGGCATGAGCAGAGGGGTGGACATCACCTCTGCCACAGCACTGCAAACAGCGGCAGGAAGGTGTGCCAAACTCTGGTAAGGGGAAGCTGGCTTATAACCCCATAAGCCTCCCCCAACAACACAGCTCCATCGAGATTGTAAAATCCAAATTTCCATCAGCTGAGGATCAATTACCCAGAACACATTCATTTGTTTGTGGGGGACACCTGGATCAAACCATGACAAGGGCCATCTTGTTCAGGTGAATGATGGCTTTGAGAAAGGCACAATTTGGGGGGGTGGCTGCTTCATTTTTAGGCATTATTGTGTACATTTTAGAAACTTAGAGTAGAACACAGCAGTGCCATGTCTCTGAACTGTGCGGTGAATGAAGAGTGCGAGAGCACTGAGTATCTTTCCTTCGTATAGAGCGGAGGATGGGGTGAACACACCTGTGCTCCTGCTGCACCTGCATTTTGTAGTTGTAGCCAGTCTTACTCCTCAGTTCATCTTGCATTGCTACTTCTGTAGCAGTTGCTTTGCTGAGAAAATAAGGACTATTTTCTTATAAAACTTAACCGCAGTTGAGTTTTCACACAGAAAGCTTGTCAACAATTCCTTAATGTTGTCTGCTGTCCGGGCAGATTTGGAGTTACCTAATTTGGCTCAGTTGAGATTTCTGGGATATATTTGTTCCAAAGTGATTGGTATATGGAAGGAAAGACTTCAGAATAGTGAGATTTTGCCAGTGGGTAATTTCATCCTTAAAAACCACTAGCGTAGCCAGGCGTGGTGGCGCATGCCTTTAATCCCAGCACTTGGGAGGCAGAGGTAGGAGGATCGCCCTGAGTTCAAGGCCACCCTCAGACTACATAGTGAATTTCAGGTCAGCCTGTACTAGAGTGAGACCCTACCTTGAAAAACCAAAAACAAACAAACAAACAAACAAAAAAAACCCCCAAAAACCACTAGTGAACAAGCTCTGCGTCCAGCTGACCTGACAGGACACCCACATCTGTCCATGCCATTTCAGAAAACTCACCTTCTACCACCTCACAAAAGCAGTACCAGAGCTGCCAACCTGTGGCACCACATCCACTAGTGAACCCCTCAGCACCTTCTTAAAGCAGTGCCATGTACTAGCATTAATGTGTTTTTAACTAGTTAACGTATATCAGACTGTACTGCCTTACTTATCATTAGTTTTTTAAAAAAATAAATGACTTCAGAACCATTTTAGATTTGTAGAAAATTGCAGATATTACAGAGTTGCTGTGTCCCCTACATCCAGCTATCCATTATTAATGTCATACTTTAGTGAAGTATATTTATTACAGTTGATGAACAATACCAATATCAAGGCTTAAAGCCTGTACTTTCTCTAGATGACCTTATTATTATTTTTTTAAATATCTTTATGGCCTTAGTTTTACCTGATGTCCTTTTTCTGACACCAAGGTCTTATGTGGGATATCACATTACATTTATCATGTTTCCTTAGGCTACTCTTTGGTTGTGACAGTTTCTCAGCTTTTTCTTATTTTTGATGACCATGACAGTTTTAAGGAAGATGGGTGAGGTGTTTTGTAGAAAGTCATTGACAGTGACATTCGGTATTGGTCTGATTTTTTTTTTTTGTAAGCTGAGAGAGACAGAGAGAATGGGTGTGTTAGGGTGTCTAGCCACTGCAAATAAACTCCATATGCATGTGCTCCTTTTGTGCACCTGACTTTACGTGGGTACTAGGGAATCAAACTTGGGCTGCTAGGTTTTGCCTTAACCATTAAGCCATCTCTCCAACCCTCATTTGATTAAAAATTTTTTTTTATTTATCTCTTTGCAAGTCCTGATAGAAGGAAGAGAGAGAGAGAGAATGGGCACACCAGATGCATGCACCACTGTGCATCTGGCTTTGTGTGGGTACTGGGGGATTGAACCTGGATCCTTAGGCTCTGTAGGCAAGTGCCTTAACTGCTGAGCCATCTCTCTAGCCTCTTTGTCTGATTAAAAAAATATTTTCTTTATTTGAGAGAGAGAATGAGAATAGATGAGCGGGCCAAGGCTTCCTGCCACTGCAAATGGATTCCAGATGCATGTGCAGCTGGCTTTAAATGGGTACTGGAGAATTGAACCAGGACTGACAGGTTTTGCAAATAAGGACGTAAGCACCTTTAACTGCTGATCCATCTCCCCAGCCCATGTCTGCTATTTTCCTTATGATTAGATTGGGATTATGAGTTCAAAAGAGGAAGATCATAGACAGAGCCTGTCTCATCATAATGAGATCAGAGTGATAGTAAGTAGGCACTATCGATAGCATGTATATATACCATTCATGTTGGCCTTGGTTACCTGGCTGAAATAGAGGTCAGATTTCTCTAGCTTAAATTACTCTTTTTCCTCTTTTCCATTTTGTACTCTTTGGAAGGAAGTCAATATGCAGTGTATTTGAAATTTTATTTTTCCGTAGGACACTTATCCCTCTCTCCCATCCTTCCTTTATTATTTTATCAGTATAGGCACATTGGAGTTTTTTTTAATACATCAAGTACTGCTTGACTTGTTCAAATTGTTTAATACTGCATGACATATTCCGTCATTGTGACTTTTTCTTTTTTCGTTAAGCATTTTTTGTGTGTATGTGCACACATGCACATGGATGTGCATGCCTGTGGAGACCAAAGGTTATCTTCCTTAATCTCTGCCCACCTTATTTGAGGCAATTTCTCAGTGAACCTGGAGCTCACCAATTCAGTTAGTCTAGCCTGACAGCTCCAGGGATTACAGATGTAACACCATACCAGGCATTGTAAATCGGTGCTAGGTATCCAAACTCAGGTCCTCAAGCTTGTGTGACAAGCACTTTACCCACTGAGCCATCTCCCCTGTCTTTAAGAACTCTTTTACTTTCTGATAATATAAGATATTCTTGGCTCATCTTACATATTTCCTGTCTTTGTTCTAGAATCAGCCATCCTCCCAAGTTCCTCCTGGTTCCTTCAGATGGGAAAGATATTAGAAACAAAGATGTAGTGGCTAAGTGTGCTCATTGTACTAGGGTGTGTTTGATGCCAGGCTCTTACAGCTGTAGATGAAGGAATGTGTCTACCAACGTATGACTATCCATTTATTTGTAAAAATTTCTTGGGCAGTCACATGTATGTGCATTTAGCTAAACATGAACTCATACTGCTGCATCCACCTCTAATCAAGCATCATATGGATTATTCTTACCACCTGCTCATCTATAACCTCCCACTCCCAACAGTGAAGACACCTGGCTCTCGCTATCCACCATATAGTAAGTTATTGTTCCATCCCAGTTCACATGTACAGCAGTGTGTATGGATTGTTGACCTGTATCCTAGTAGGCTGCATTATTAGCTACAGTACAGCTCTTTTGTGTAGTTCCTTTTTTTTTTTTTTTGTTTTAAAGGCTCCACCTTTTCCTAGTTACTTAAATCTCCATGTTATTCCCCCATCACCCAGTGAAGTGGCCAGGCATTTGTAATTCAGTTAGATTTTTTTTTTTTTGCCACATTTTGCATTTTATCCCAGATCCTCTAGCCACTGTAAACTGACTCCAGGTGCATGAGCTGCTTTGTGCATCTGGCTTTGGGGAATTGAACCTGGGTTATTAGGCTTTAAGACAAGTGTCTTAACTGCTGAGCTCTCTACGAATTAAAAAGAAATTATTTATTTGTAAGCAGAGAGAGAGGAGAGGGGAAGAAGAGAGTAGAAGAGAAGAGAGACATAAAGAGTGTATGCCAGGGCCTATAGCCACTGCAAACAAACTCCAGATGTATGTGCCACTTTGTGCATCTGGCTTTACATGGGTACTGGGGAATCAAACCTGAGTATTTAGATTTTGCAGGCAAGTGCCTTAACCACTGATCCATCTCTCCAGTCCCCCTACTAATTTTTTAAAATCCACATACATTAAGATATACTCACTGCTTTGATATTTTTTAGTTTTGACCAATGGTTCGTATCATTTCAGTATCATGTAGAATTGTATTATTACTTTGAAAATCTTGCTTGCAATTCACTTTAAAAATATTTATTTGCAAGGAGAGAGAGAGAGAGAAAGAAAGAGAGAGAGAGAATGGGTGTGCCAGGGCCTCTTGTCACTGCAGACAAACTCCAGATGCATGTGCCACTTTTTTCATCTGGCTTTACATGGATACTGGGGAATTAAACCTGGGCCTTCAGGCTTTGCAAGCAAGCACATTTAACTGCTGAGCATCTCTCCAGTTCCAGCACTTTTCAACTCCTCCCCACAATGAGTCTCTGTCAACCATAATCTTTTTATCATCTCTGTACTTTTATTTTTACCAGAATGTCACATAATTGGAATCATGTAACAGTTAACCATCTTTTCTCATCTGATAACTTATTTTTAGATTACATTTTTGTTTCATTGTATAGATATATCCCAATTTATTCACCTGTTATAAGAGATTTTGGTTGTTTATAATTTTCCAGTGATTTTGAATGAAGCTGCTGTAGGTTTTTGTGTAGACTTAAATTTTCAAATAATTTGGGTAAATGTATGAATGAGGTTGCCAGATTCTATGTTAAGATTGTGTTTCACTTTGTGAGAAACAAAACTGTCTTCCAAAATGACTGGTTCATTTATTTTTCCACCAGCAATGATTGAGAGCTCCTGTCATTCCCCATTTTACTAGTGCTTGATATTGTTGCTGGATATTGACTATTTTTAAAAGTATATAGTGGAATCTGATTGCCCTTTAATTTGCTGTTCCTTATGGATATATGATGTTGAACATTACTATAAAAAAACATCTTTTGTGTTTTTGATAAATTATGCCCTCTCCATCCTTCTCTGAAGTCCTCTGGCTTTTGTTATTTGATTTTTTTAAACACCATTTTTTTAAAGTCCAGGAAGATATTATTTATTTATTTATTTATTTGCAAGCAGAGAGAGAGAGAGAGAGAGAGAGAGAGAGAGAGAGAGAGAGAGAGAGAGAGAGAGAGAGGAAATCCAGACACAGATGCCACTTGTGCATCTGGCCTATGTGGGTACTGGGGAATTGAACCCGGGTCCTTAGGCACTGGAGATAAGTACCTTAACCACTGAGCAATCTCTCCAGCCCCCTGTTATTTGATTTTGTGTAGAGCAGCGATATGGGAGCACTTATATCACAGGAATCAGGGCCTGGCTTCTCCAGCTTTCCTGACTGGGATTTGCAATCCCTGTATTGGTGGGGTTGCTCTTAGTTAATATCAATTGTGATACTCCTTTTTTGTTTTTCATCTTGAGAAAAAAATAATAGAATTCACATTTTTTAATGGGTTGAAAAATGAAAATGGGTTGGTTAGATTTTTCATAAAAGATGAGTATGTTTTCTTTTAATGTGTCCATATGTTCCTTTTTCTAAGTTTGTCCATAAGACAAGTTTCCATGACATTTTCCTCCTGCCTTAGCTCAGGATTGACTTCTCTCCTATAAAACTGGTCTGCTGACTGAGCCATGTGTATTTTGAGCATGATAGCCATTAGGGGAGGCATTAGCCACCAGGTTCTAGTTCTGCTGGACATTCACACAAGAAAGGGCTGGTGCTAGGTCCCTCCTGAAGGGTGACAGATTGTCAGATGCCCCTACTTCATTTCATTGTCAACCTCATTTTTACTGGGTTTCTGCTGGCACCTACTGCCATCACTTAGTCTGGCTCCACCTCCCTTTTTCCCCTCTACTCTCTCCTATAACTACTCCTCTGACATTGGGACAGTTTGCTACATATGTATTTATGGTCAGTTGAGTAACACTCTGCATGCTAGAGTGACCATATTGGGTCTCCTGTAACTTGGTATCCTATCCATGTATTACTCCCTGCTCATACACACAGCTGCTGTTAGCCACACTTAACTTTCTTTCCACTTTCTGGCTGTGCCTCAGTTTCCATCATGAAATGCCTTTCTCCCTATTAGTTCTGGTTGGAGTCAAACGTCATCCTACTATAGACTCACAAGGGAGTGAGGCTGGGAGAATTGCCTATCACTCACCCCACACCCTTTGGCTTCTGCTCTTCAAGAAATCACCTTTGTTCAGCCTTTTGAGCTTATCTGCCCCCTTTTCTTCACAACTTCACACTCTAGGCTCTTGTTGGAGGGTGGGTGGGCCATGAGTTGTATTACTCTTTCTTCCCCTACTAGGAAACACCATGTCATTTGCATAGTGACTTCTATTGCTGGAACCAGGGTTTATGCTTTTGTGGATTATGTCTTGGTCTGTTTTCTGTTGCAATAATGGAATAACTAAAGGAAAGAATTTATTTGGGCTAATGGTCTAGGAGGCTGGAAGGTCCAAGAGCATGGCACCTGCATCTTCTGGGTGACTGCTGAGGGCCTTATGCTGCTCAAATCCTGAAGCAGATATGTGTGTAAGAGAAAAAGAAGTTGTAAAAGAAAGACACTAATCTGGGGCTGGAGAGATGGCTTAGCACTTAAGTCATTTGCCTGCAAAGCAGAAGGACCCAAGTTTGATTCCCCAGTACCCACGTATAGCCAGATGCACGAGGTGGCGCATACATCTGGAGTTTATTTGCTGTGGCTGGAGGCCCTGACATGCCCCAAACTCTTCTCTTTTGCCTCTTTCTTTCTCTTTCACTGCCTCTTAAATAAATAAAATTTAAAAAGAAAGACACTAATTAATCTATTCATCAAGGCACCCTTCCCACGACTCTCACATCTCCCACTAGAGCCCCCTCCCAACAGTGTTGCCTTGAATAGTCAATCCTTAGCATGAGTGTTGATGGGGACAAACTGTTCAAGTCAGGGTGGACTATGACAGCCCAGGGCAGTCTCTGCAAGAGGTTGTCCAGGATGACTATGTGTGAGTGTCATGTGACAGCATAGGAAGGAATGGAAGGCTCCTCTGGGTGACTCCTTGTCACAGTCACTCACCGCTGGGATGAATCTCCAAATCAGGTGCAGTTTATGGGAGGAAAGGATTTATTGAAGCTACAGATCCAGGGAAGTTCCATAATGGTGAAAGAGGTTAGTTCCCTTTCACAGG
>PVHP010004492.1:21949-70924 GCA_004024765.1 Zapus hudsonius | reverse complement strand
TCTCTCCTGGCCCACCTTTATATTTCTTGGTCTCTGTCATCATAATCAGAGCATTATGGAGCAGCATGGACACTATCCATTCAGTCATGTGACCAGGGTACAGAGAGCCTCTTGCAAAGGTTTAAACTCTGACCCTATGAGGATTCCTCAGTGAGTGAGACAGAGGATATTTCTGCTCTGGCCTAGCTCACCTGCTGATGCACAGGAGAGAAGATAGGGCCGCTACGTGGCTGTATGGGCTGGGGTAGCACTTCCCAGAAGCTGGCACCCATGTGGGCTGACCCTGAACACAGTGTCTGCCCAGGATGCCTCAGTGTGGAGAACCTGTGGGCAGAGGAGTTGGATGGAAGATGGTCTGGGTTGTTCGCTCAGGACCCACCAAAGGAAGGGCAAGCGATAAGGAGAGCTTTCTGGGAAAAGGAACAAGAGTTGCAAGAACTCAGGGTAGAGAGGGGACATGTGACCTGAAGTGACATGAAGTGGAGAGGTGAAAAGCTCCAAAGGAGCCAGAAGGTGACCCAGGGCGTCACCAGAGCCTCAATCGGGTAGCACACTTCAGACTGACCTGTGTGTGGAGTTTGGACTTCATCCAGATGGTTCTGTGCTCTTCTTAGATCAACAGGAAACATGCACAAATTATTCCTCGAGATCCCTGGGAGGTCCCAAGCTGCAGGTCAACCCAAGCTGCTGACAGGGAAGCTTCAAGGGATGCGGGGAGGAGGTATGTCCCATCCCCTAGGCCTAAAGCATGGAGAGGTTCCCTATTGGAACCCAAATGAGCCTTTGGAGAGATGCCCCCAATAGGAAATGGGGACTTTAGTGAAGAGTCACCCCCACTCAGAGAGCAGATGTCGCACTCCAAACAGCCCATTTCCTCCTGGGAGGTGCCTAAAGGCTGAGCCTCAGAAAGCCAGGGGAGCTCCCAGGCAGGGGAGCAATCTGACAGTCCATAAGCGCCAGGCTCTGGGTCAGGGGTCAGGAGCAGGGACAGCAGAGGCCCAGCAAGATCCAGTTGAGCACCTAACAAAGTGTCCCAGCCAGGGAGGAGCTTACCAACTTCCAGAGCCCCCCAGGACAGATTCCAAGGGCCAGGTCTGCCAGAGGTGCAGAGAGGGAAACAGGGCAGGTGGCCGCCTCCCAGGAGCTGGCTCCTTCTTTCAGAGGGACGAAGTCACAACATGGCCAGGTGCTTCCTCCCACTTCGTGCAGACTCCACTTGGTCCTGCATTTCGATTGGCCTGCAGACCCGGAGGGCTTGCATTCAGAAAAGGCCCTGTGTCTTTAAATCCCAAGCAACCTTTAAAAGGATGTGTAGTACAGTGCTGTTCTTCCCCCTCATGTAAAGTTCAAGTTGAGAAAGACCTTTTGGGATGGAACAGTTGCATAAGTGTGGGATTAGCTGTACTTGATTATAAATAAACGAATGACTGGGGATGAGAGCCTGGTAAATGTTGGGGATCTGCCCCAACGTTTTCTTTAAGGCTTCGTGATTTTCTGTCACTCTTGCAAACCTGGGCCCTGCGTCTGCAGGCTTCAGTGCCACCCTGTGTCCCAAGGTTCTCTTCAGCTGTCTGGTTTCCCAACCCCACCAACCTTCTTGGTCTTAGTGCCTGCCTCTAGGGACCCAGCCTGGGCCAAGGAGCTTGGGACAGGGCTGTTTGCTGAGAGAGGGATTCCAGCCCTGGCCAGTGATTTAAAGTCAGTGCTCAGAGACACCCTGAACTCTGTGTTTATAAATACCTACACTGGTGGAGGGATGTGGCTCAATTGATAGAGCGCCTGCCTAGCATGCATGAAGCCCTGGGTTCAATTCCCCAGCACTGCTTAAAACCAGACATGGTGATGCATACCTGAAATCCCAGCACTCTGCAGGTAGAGGCCAGGGGATCAGAAGCCCAAGGTCGTGGTCAACTACTTACAGAGTTCAAGGCCTCTCTGGGACACATAGACCCTGTCTCAAAACAAACAAACATCATCAACAAAAACTAAATGGGCTAACTATGGCCAGGGAGGCCAGGGCCACACATCCCAACAGTGACAGAATGGGCTTTAAGCCTCAGCCTGGCCAGCCCAGCAGTCTGTAGCTTTGGCTCAGCCATCTCCTGTACCTGGGCCTCGGTCTGCGAAGTCTCACAAAGACTCATGGAAACCCAGGAAGAGCGTGGGGGCCAGTGATTCTCACTCCTTGGCACTAGCGAGGATGCTTCTCTTGTAGGATCCACCGTGTATAACAAGGGCCCAAGATTTTATTCATTGACAAATATAGAAACCCAAGACTTGTGCCAGCCGTCATTCATACCTTTGTGTCTGAGCAAGTATTTCATGGCACGAGAGCTGTTTCCCTCATTCAGTCATTCAACAAGCATTGGCCACGGTCATAAATGAGTGCTGAGGCCAAGACAGACAGCAGCTTCGGTCAAGAGCTCCCTGGCTGCCCACGCTTGAGACAGCCTGCACCCAGCAAGCATGACCAAGGTCGGTGCAAAACCTTTACAAAGTCCAAGGAACACGCTCAGGGCCTGAGTTTGTGGGAGGCTTTGCGGAGCCCCTTGAAAGGCCCCCCAGCTGTCAGCACAGGGGTTCCACACGCATGTGAGGAAGTCAAGGCCTGGAGGCAACTCTTCCCTGAGTCTTGATTGCTTTGGGGGAGGAGGTAGCATTCTCAGTAAGGATTAGGAGGAGCTTTGAAGGCAGCCATGCTTGCTTGCCTGCCCCCTCCCCACCTCCCAGAACCTTCCACTTTGGCTTCCCACATGTGAAATGATTAGGGGAAAGCTCCCCAGCACGGCGATCAGGCAGGAGGGAGGTGAAAGCCAGCCCCTGGGGTAGACAGGGGCCAGCAGTGGTCTGACCTTGGTGGTCCCAGGGACCTGTGAGAGGAGCTGACCTTCACTGTGGACTCGCTCACGGTCTTAGCAGGGCCTTGGGGAGTTGATGGGGAGCTGGCAGGTGGTGGGTGCTGTGTACCAGGCCTGTGCCAGCCGTGAGGCAAAGGGCTCCAGGGTCACTGTGCCACCCCAACCATGTATGCACGTCCCTAGTGTCAACCCAGCCTGGCACCTTGTAGGGAGGAGCATCAGACAGACAACAGAACCCTCAATAATTCTCATCTCCTGGGCGTCATGCTTGGTGGTCCCTTCCCTTGAGGGCCACAGAACCAGAGACTTGCTTCTAGACAGAAAATGGTGACCAAAGAAAGTTTTCTATTGTCAGTTTTTTTTTTCTTTGAGACAGGTTTCCTGTAGCCCAGGCTAGCCTCAAACTCACTATGTAGCTAAGAATGACCTTGAACTTCTGATGTTCCTGCCTCTGCTCACCTCCCACCCAGTTCTTGCATTGCAGGGGTATGCATGCCACCATGTCCCCAACAGCTGGGGATTGGACCCAGGGTTTTGCACTTGCTGGGCTTCCTCCCCTCTCTCTTCCTTCACAATAGCCGTATCTGTGGTGTGAATCCTTGGCTGTCTTACAAACAACAGAGTCCTGCGTAAAGTGACGTGTGTGCGTGTGTGCGTGTGGTCTGAGTATGCATGTTCGTGAGTATGGATGCACATGTCTGCCGTGAGGAGTGCATGTGGAGGTCAGAAACTTCTTCCCCGAGCACTCTCCGCCTTATTCATTGAGACAGCGTCTGGCACTGGACCTAGGGCTCACTAAGTCAGCTAGACTAGCCGGCCAGAAGACTCCAGGAATCCCCCATCTCTGCCGTCCAAGCGCTGGCTGGGATTACGGGCATGCGTCACCATGCGCAGCTTTTATGTGTGTTCTAGGGAGTCAAGCTGAAGCCCTTTCTCAGCAAGTACTTCTCCCTTCACAGCCATCTCCCAGCCCGGTGACATTTCAAAATAAATTTTTATTTTTTATTTTTATTACCTTTATTATTCAATATTACAAAGGAAACCAGTTTCCATGAATATCAACTATTAAACATATTTTTGCTTTGGAATCTTCTTTATAAAGATGCTGAGCAACAATGAGCGATTGACCAATCTGTTGGCATACCCCAGTGCTGCTGAGAAAAACAGAAATGTCAGGAGGTCGCAACAACCTTCCTGAAATGACATCATCGGCTCTGCTGTCCCCAAGGTCAGAGGTGTCATCAAGGCAGAAGGAAGACACGCTGAAGCGAGATGCCACTGAGGGGCCCTGCCAGGCCGAGACATCCCCTTCCCCAGCCAGGTGTGTCCCACCTTTGGATGAACAGATGGAAAAAGGGAAGAAAGAGAAGGACGATGCAGAGGAAAGGAGAAGCAATGGGACTCTCCCCTCTCTGCTTCCTACACAAGGGGCCCAGCCTGGGGTGAGGCTCGGTGGTAGAGGCCTTGGCTTGGCTCCCCGGCCGAGGCTGGGGAGAGAGAAGGCCCTGTGGGAAAAGCATCGGCACCCAAGCACCTGAGTTTGGATCTGCAGCACCACATGGAGCTGTGTGCCTATAATCCCAGCTCACAGGAGCGAGGACAGGTGGACGGATCCCCGGGGCAAGCTGGCCAATGAGTCTAGGCAAGTAGTGAGCGCCAAGTTCAGCAAGAGACTTTGTTTCAAAATCGAAGGTGGAAGGGCTGCAGAGGTTGCTCAGTGGTTTAGTAAGGGCCTGAGATGGTCTGAAACTGCACGAGTTCAAATCCCCAGGTCCCACGTAAACAGTTGGGTGGGGTCACATGCCCCTGAAACCCCAGTCCAGCAAAGGGGAGGAGAGACCAGGAAATTGTCAGGGTTTGCAAAAAGCAGCAAGCTCTGGGATTAGTAAGAGACTCCAGCTCAAATGAGAACAGGTGGGAGAGACATGGAGGTGGACACTCAGCACCTGCTCTGGACACCATAGCTGAGTGTCCCTGCTACAGGCGAGCACAGAGGAAACAGGCATGTGCATACACGGCGCTCACACCCACGCACACACAAGCAAAGGTAAAGAATAATAGGGTGGACGTGATTGAGGAGGACACCTGATCTTGACCTCTGGTCCCAGCACAGGCCACTAGGCTCTCAGACCTTCATGGGGACCATTGGCAAAGCTCCCAGGGTCCCTTCTCAAGACCACTTCTTTACTAAGGGGACAACTCAGTGTGAAGCCACAGTCCCCACGTGGGGCTTCCTCTTAGCGCCCACATTCCCTGCATAGTGCCAACGTCAAGGAATATAGACAGACGTGGCCCAGAGCCAGGGAGTAGAATTATCTGCAAAATAAATGCCCGTGAACTGATTCCTGGAGTGGGGATGGGATTTTCATGAGTCGGCCTTCAACCTAACCTCTGGGCACATCCTCAGAGTAGCCACACCACCGGCCCATCCCCCACACGTAATGGCGGCTTTCAACAGAGCCTTCTTCCCGTTACTGTGGGGCACATCTGCCATCAGATGAGCCCAGATGGTGGTGGTTGGGATGCCAGAGCACACAGAACCTGAAAGCAGAGCCCTCCTGCAGTGTGACCTGGGACCTCAGGGAACAGAGGGATCACCAGCCTCTGTCTCGTGCTCTCTATGCTCAGTGCTCCAGACTGGCAGAGATGAGCTTTCAGCTGCACCTCAAAGAAAAGCCACCCCCTGTCACCAGAGACTAGAGGAAGGGAGACAAAACCAGATGCAGCATTCCAAGACCAAACTGGGATTTGTAAATCTCGGATTGCCAGGCCCTCTGACTCATGGCACCGGAAGAGGCATTCTTCCTAAGAGTGTGTGTGTGTGTGTGTGTGTGTGTGTGTGTGTGTGTGTGTGTGCGCCCTGCAGGCTCTGTTTACACACACACTATTTCCTGTGTTCCCCTCTTTCTCCACCTGCTGCTCTTCTAAAAGAGACATGACTGTTAACCTGAAAATTCAATTTTAATAAATGAAAGTGAAAAAAATAAAAAAGTACCTTTTCACCCTTCACCTGAGCACAGAGAAGAGGAGGAGACCTTTGAGCTGAAGGGCCTTCCTCCCCACCTGAAACCTTGCCCCATGTGGAACCCTCTGGGTATCAGAGGTGAGGCTCTGGGGTCCACAACCTGTTGCTCCCCAGGTCCTAGAAATGTCTGAGTTGCCGGGAGTGTGCTGGGGCCAGGGGCTCTGAGAACTTTAGCCCACCACTGAATTGCTAGGAAGGAGGTACCTGGGGCTAGACCCCAGGTCATCTCTGCCTTCATCTGACCACCTCTGCCAGGAACCAGCTGACGGTAGAGGCTGGAGGAGGAAGGGGCTCTGAGGACCCCCAGATGGACTCACTATCCCCGGCGTGGTACTGTATGGACAGCGCCAGCCTCTCTGTGCCCACTCCTGGACACTGAGTTCCAGTGCTCTGCTTGGCCAGCCAGCTGCAGCATCAGACACTGAGTGTGCAGACTCTCATTCCAGAGAGAGCCAAGGACGGGGCTCCTGGAGAGACACATACCTGTAGACGGTGCTGAGGAGCCATTTAGAGGTGGCTGCGGAAGACAGGAGGGGACCGTAGTGATGTCAGGGGAGAGAGACCTGGATGATGGCGGGAGGCAGCTCTAATCGCTGTGGGCATCAGTTAGCCAGTGTGAGAGACAACCGAGAGCCGTGGCCCACTCTTTGTGAAGACATCTTCATGGGAAAACAAGCCCAGAGAGACAGCCGGGAGAGAAGCGGTCACTGCATTTAAAACCAGCTGGGTAAACACAGTACACACCATACAGGTACCTACATATGAGCCTACCCATGCGGGGTAACATAGTACACATGATACACATACTACATGTGAGCCTATCCCATGTGAGGTAACACAGTACACAGGATATACATACTACATATATGAGCCTATCCCATGCAGGATAAATCCTCCTGAGAAGATATTAAACAGGGTCCAAGAACAGCAAACTCAAATACCATGCTTCGAATTTCCAAAGACCAGAGTGTTCAAAAGACCAATGGCTGAACTTTCTTAGACCAAAGTAATTTGGCTCCATTAAGTACTTCAGCAGCTCAAAGAGCCAAAGGAAGGATGTGGTTTCCTCCATTGCTTGGGTCTGGAGATGAGGAGGCATTGGCCCCACTCAGAAGATGTTCAGCCTTGAGTGGCTGGACACCAGGGTTTCCCCGCTGGGCAGTTTCCAGGGGCCTGCAGAAGACAAATGTCCTTATGGTGACCTTAAAAGTCAACTGAGGGCAAATCCTGCTGACACCCATGAGGCCCCTGACCTACAGGGGTGTCACCATCACCCTGCTGTGGTCCCAACCTGTGCAAACACCCACCCACTCACCCAGTAAACAGACACCAGCTGCTGCCAACCATCCTGTGCGCCACCCAGGGGTCACGGGAAGCAGGGTCAGCCGAAGTTTCTAAATCTAACGACCCACTCAGCGTGGGATTTATTGCCCAAAGCTCTCCAACCCACTTTGTTCTCCTGGCTCTTTAACTATGTTCAGTAGCAGCCTGTAAACAAACTGGCCGGCTCACCTGACCCAGGGCCAGAAGGACACAGAGCTCGGATCGACAGAACACACACATACATGAACACACAGCCACACACCCCACAGACACACACAACACGTGATGTACACGCTACATATGCACACTCACCCACACACCACACAGACACATATAGCACATCATATACACACTACACAGTCACACCCAAACACACACTTCACACGCACACACCACTATACTCATGCATAGACATGCACGTACACCACGTGCAATGTATACACAACACACACACATTCTAGTCTTATACTATGTATTTTTATTTGTGTATTTGAGAGAGGGAGGCAAATGGGCCTCTTGCCACTACAAACCAACTCCAGGTGCATCCAGCTCTTTGTGTGTCTGGGGAATTGAACCAGGGTCAGCAGGCTTCGCGAGCAAGTACTAACCACTGAGCCATCTCCCCATCTGAACACACACATTCTACATGTGTACACATAGCACACATATCACAAGTACACAGCCACACGGAATACACACCCTGAATTAGTGCTATTAGGAGGCAGAGCCAGCACTTTCCCAACTGTGCCTGAAGTTTGAGAGTCTGACTTTGAAAGCAGTCAGACCTCAGGCCTTCACCCCTGGGATGTGGCTGAGGACCATCGGCTGGTGGCAGCAGCTTGTAGGGTGTGCAGCGCCCTGGGCCAGGACAGCCCTGTACATTTGCTATCTGGGAACCCTCACCCTCAGTGCACACCTCACTGCCGACTCCTGTGTCCTCCCCTCACAGGCCAGGCCTGTGGTCCTAATGAAAGAAACATGGGAGACAGATGGCTGATCTTGGCAGTTCAGGAGCAGGAAATATGCCCCATAGCAAATGAGGTCAGGTCCTCCCTCTGGGTCAGCTACCCAGGCAACCTGCAGAGGCTGTCTCAGCATAACCCCAGCCCCAGACTTGCTCCAGGAGCCCCATTTGGCCAACCTCTGTCCCCTTGGACTGGGAACAAATCACCCCAGGGTCTAAGCAAAGCCTGATAAGGAGGGCGACTTTGTCAAAACTCTCCCAAGCAAGCCCCTCCCCCACAGACAACCCAAAGGGCTGGTGGTCCATCAGTTCTCACATAAAGCCAGGTGCACAAAGTGACACTCAAGGCCAAACATCTTTTCAGTGGGGCCAAGGCCGCCTCGTCTCCAAGACCCAAGGAATATTGCACTGCTCACGGGACCCCAGCGTGTCAGGGCATGCCATTTGCAGTGGCAAGAGGCCCTGGCATGCTCCAGCTCCCTCTCCATTCCTCCCCTTCCTTCCTCTTCCCTACTCTCCCCTTCCCTTTTCTTTTATTTTCTTCTCTGTCTCTCATAATAAATAAATAAAAATACTTTCAACAGTTTATGGTACAAAGTTGATTCACGCAGGGATTGGAAAACTCTTGCAGGGGTGGGGCATGGCGTCTGAGTAGATAGAATTCTAGAAAACCCAGCAAGGTTTAGCCATTCCCCCGAGGACCCCACATGCCATTGTCTTCTGGATTCTTTTCTCTGAGACTCTCCAAACAGAGTTCTCAGATCTCTTTCAAGAGGACAGGACTCGGAGCCTTCACTGACCACCAGCACAGTGACATTCTCTTCCCACGCTGGCCTGACCTCCTCTCTCCTGCTTCTGGCTGGGCTCCAGGTCCTGAGACTTCTCTTACCGTTTCCGCAGAGAATACAGCTTGACTCCTGTTGGGTACAGCTGAATCCGCCTGGACATAATCCCAAATTCCTAAATGTTCTTTCTTTGATTTTATCCAGGTTCACTATCCAATTTGCCACTGCTTTTGTGGAATTACACACAAACCTTCTTTCTCTTTTAACCCCTGCAAACGTGTTTCAGAATGCGGATTAGTTGCTCTTCTGAGGTTCCACTGGTCTCTGAGCTGCCTCTGATGGAACAGAGACGGGACAATGAATGTCTGCTCTAGCTTGAGGCTTGTGTGCCTTCAGAATTCTGATTCTTGATTTAATTTTACTTTCTGGTGAAAAATCATCATTTCTATCTGCATATCAAAATGTATGATAGAGGAACTGGGGAGAGAGCTCAGTCGGTAAAGTACCTGCAAACATGAAGACTTGAGTTCCATCCCCAGGGCCCTCACCACAACAAATGGCATGGTAGGCTGCTTGCAACCCCAGCACAGGGAGCAGAGACAGGTGGATCCCTGGGGCTCGCTGGCCAGCCAGTCTAGCCTAACTGGTGAGCTCTGACATATCCCCACCTCCAGCTGGAAATCCTCACATCTCAAACGCTGTGTCTCACTGTCAGGCTTACAAAATGCTCTGTGTGCTGTGCTGGTCCCAGGGAGGGAAGGGCTAGTTTCTAAGCCTCAACCTTAACTAGTGTGTTTATATTCCAATTATTTAATGTTTCAAAATGTGTATATTTGTTTTCTTGATTCTTTCCTTTTATATTTATTTCTTCTCCTTTCTAGGTTTGGGGGTTAAGTGCTTGGTTCAGATCTTTTCCATCAGTCATACAGGTTTCCTATTCATAACTTTAGGTTAGCCCTTCCCTCTCCAGCAGCACAAAGGTCCTGAAAACCTATTTAAAAAGGGGAGAAAGAGTGTCCCCCAAGAGCCACCCCTGTCTATTGAGACAGCTCTGATATGTAGCTCTGCCCTTTGTGCTCTCACTGGGGGTGACTTTGATTTCCTTTGTTATCTCAAAATCCAGTTGGAACCTGTGTAAATCCAGCCCTTTGGGGAGAACTAGACCAGAACTCAGGTCCTCTGAGATGCTAGTCAGTCCAGACCCCATCCAGTTCTCCTGGGCTGTCAGGGTCAGAAGGGCCTGACTGGCCGTGGCTTAGGACACCCAACTTAAAGTCCCAGTGCTGCCAATATGGAGCCCAGAGCCTGGACTGCAGCTTGTGGCCACTGATCTGGGAAAGCCTCCAGACTAGCACAGAGAGTGGGCTAAGAGCACAGAGAAGGTCATGGGGAAGCAGGGAGATGGGGGCCAGGTGGGCACTCCCCCTACACACACACACACACACACACACACACACGTCTCATCTCGCCCGGATGGCCACTGGAGGGGGCTGAGTGGTGGCCAGGCAGGGCCTGCTGGGTCCCTGGCAGCCCTACTTGTCCAGATAATACTGACATTATCTCAATGCTTAGGGCTACTCAAAGCTCTATCGAGATCCTTCCCAGGCCACTGCCCAAGCTCTGGCAAGCACACAATCTGAGACTCACTTAAGAGCTAAAAAAAATACTTTATGGGAAATGAAGTCAAACCTTTCTCTCTTCTCACTGGCTTTGGCATCCTAACACCTTATAAAACCTGAGATTTACAGCCTGCCAGCTCCCCACCACCTCGCCTCACTCCCTTATCACTCAGCCACCCTGCAATCAGCTTGTCCCTGTCTCCTCTGGAGAAAGCTCCCCGGTGGCTATCGGGTGTCTCATGTGTAGACCACCCCATAAGGCTGAAAGCCACCCAGGCCATGACCTCTGGGGCCCATTCCCTCACCTTCCCCAGCCCAGCCTGCCCAGCCCATCTGTCTGACAAGCCCCATCAGCACATCAAGTTTTACGACCTCTCTTCCCTCTGCCTGGAATCTGTTGGGCCACACTGCTCAGGGACCGAGCTGCGTGTCTGCATGCAATAAACCAGCCTGGTCAGGCATTCCTGTGGGTTGTACCATTACGATCTCCCCAGTCAGCTGGGTCTGGTGCTGTAGCTTTAGCAGATAATCTGACAGAGGCAGATCTTGGATCTCTGGGATCCACGAAACATCTGTGCTAGAAGCCCTCTGGCTCAATCTGGCCAAGGAAACCCAAGACAGCTTCAAGCAACAGGTGGGCCCACAACTATGGCTGTCAAGGCACTAGTTAGGGGTGATTCATGAGTTATATCTGGTGGCACCTGGGCTCCTGTCATGTGAGGAAAGCTGACAGCTGCCCCAGCCGGTTTCTATGCAGGTTCCTCTCTGCATGCCTTCAAAGAGAGATGAGACTTCAGGCCCATCTATCCTGTCAGGAAGCCAAACCCTCAACGTGGACCCCAGGCAACCAGCTGCCAGGGGTCCCTGGTGTCCTGTGTCTGCTCTGGAGAGAGGGGAACATGGACGCTGCCCCAAGGACAGAAACCATGCACTGGATGTCTCCCTGTGTCCACAGCAGCACTGCAGTAGCCAGAGGGGAGCCACCGAGTGTCTGTGGATAGAGGTCAAAGTGGGTCACATCTGCAGGGCGGAATATTGTTTGGCCTTAAAAAGAAAATGCTGGGGCTGAGGAGATGGCTCAGCAGTTAAAGACAACTTGTTTGCAAGCCTGGAAACTCAAGTCAATCCTCCCCAGCACCCATATAAAGCTGAATGCAAGGTGGCACACACATCTGTGATCCCCCACATCTAGGGCGATGGGAGGTGGCAGGAGGAGAATCTTGAAGCTCATGGGCCGGCTGCCAAGGCCAACCACACAGACAAGAGAGCCCTTGTCCCTAAAGGGTAGAGATGTTTGATTTCCACATGTACACATGCATGCACACAAACATCAAGGTTCATGAACCTTGTACATTTACATCATGGTGTGCACACCCACGTACAACATGATGCCTACACACACTCACACATGTATACCATGGTGCACACACACTCACACATGTATAACATGGTGTGCACACACTCACATATGTACACCGTGGCTGACAGAAAACAGTAGGGATCCATTGTTCAAAGGGTACAGATGTTGGATTTACCAGATGGAAATAATCTAGAATCTGCCACACAGCAAGTGTGGATGTATTTAACACTGCTCAGAAATGGCTAAGATGCTAGATTTTGTTATGAGTTTTACTAGAATTTAAAATAAGCAAACAGGCACCCCATTGTGTATACAAGCTGCAACAGTGACTGGGGGTCCAGTGGATCTTGGGATGAAAAGCACGCACCGAGAAGCCCACTGTGGTGAGTAGGCACTGACCGCAGGACTCAGCAACCCCAATGCCCTCAGCCACTCTCTCAGAGTGTCTGCCCTTGGCTTTTCAGCCAGAGACCAGGGAACCAGGCTATGTCCCCTAGCAGACCATGCTCCTCAGGCCCTCCAGCCCAGGGTTGGTAGCTGGGGAGGAAAAAGCTGTGACAGGAATCCTGAAGGTTCCTTCTGCTCAACCAGGGACAAAAATACTTGCAAGACATTGGAGGGGTCTGATGAGTGATACCCCGGACAGGGAGGATAAGCCCAAGCATTTGCTCTGGCTGCCAGTGGCATGCCTGGTGCTAGTGAAACCTCCAATGCATGGGGCAGGTTCACTGAGCCCTGCAGTTCCAGAAGCTTCCTGGCATCAAGAGCCACAGAAGCAGCCGCCATCCGTGTAGGGTCCATTAGCCCGGGGCCACCAGCAGCCTCACTGGCCACTGGGCCTCCATCGTCATGTACATGGACCCATGAAAGTTTGGGAACAGAGATAAAATGAAGAGGTGAGATCAGTAGCTTCCTCAATTTCTTTTGTCTTGTGAGTGTGTATGTATGTATGTTGTGTGTGTGCGCACATGCACGTACGTGTATGTGCACATATGTGTGTACAGGCTGGCTTGTAGGTTTCTCTTCACTCAGTTTCCACCTTACTCTATGAGACACTCAAAGCCTCAAAGACCTTGAATCTCTCACTGAACCTGGAGCTCACCTATTGAGCTAAAATGGCCTGCAAGCCGCAAGGACCCTCCAGTCTCCGTCTCAGCAGAGGGGTCTTTGATTTTCTTTGTGAAGAAACCTTTTAGTAAAAGCACATGCTGCCATGCCTGGCTTTTACCTGAGTGCTGGGGATCCACACTCAGGTCTTTCCGCTTGCTTGTGTGGCAAGAGCCATCTCCTCAGCCCACAAATACATTTTTGACTTAAGATCTTTCCCACTCACTATGGGTTCATCAGGATATAACCCTCCATAGGGTGAGAGACACCTGTGCACATCACCATGGGCTGGTCTCTTTGTACCTCAGTTTCCCTGGCTGCAGGGGGTTGAACGTGGGTGAACCTCCTAGGGCAGTGCATCGCCATCAGTGGACACTCAGTACTGATCGTGCCACCTAGGGGACAGGGGCTTCTTATTGCCATCACTATTTCAACCAAGGAGGCGACAGAGCACAGTGAGATCGTAAGGGTTCAAGTATGCCACAGTAATGGTCTGCGATAGAGCAAACTAGACAAGAGTCTCTAGGCAAAGCGCTTGCAGAGCTCAGGACCTGAGCTCAGACCTCAGCACCCATGATGGCAACCATAATCCCAGAGCTAGGGAAGCAGAGAGAGGACATCCCTGGGGCTTTTCGGCCTGCTAGTGTAGCCACATTGGTAAGCTTCCAGATTCAGTGACAAACCCTGTCTCAAAGACTAGAGAGTAATTGTGGGAAACCCCCACATCAATCTGTGGCCTCCACATGGCCACACACACATGTGCTCACACACATGAACACATACACACATGCATGCACCCACACACACATATATGCACATGCAAAAAGAATAAAAGAAAAGGGCCTTAGCCTAGTTTGAGTCAGCTGAAGTTCTCTGAAGGCAGAGGGGGCTTTGATTTTCTTTGTGAAGAAACCTTTTAATAAGAGGAACCCAAGGAAGGGCATGAAGGGAAGGGCTATGCTCGGAAGAACTTGGAGCCAGAGACGAGGGAAGGAAAAGGCAGGGGAGGAAGGAGGAGGTGGCTGGGAGCCTTGAGAAATACCCATACACAGGGCCATGAATCCACATTCACAACCTTGTGTGTTTTGCTACTGATGCACTCAGCAGACAAAAAGACCCCGATGGCCATGAGGATGTGCCAGGTGCCAGATAGAGGATGAGGACCTCCAGCAATAGCCGCAGCCAGGCCCCACCAGCCCCTTCTCTATCCACTCTGGTCTCACAGAGCTGCCAATCACCTCATCACCAGGGGGAGAGCTTTTCTAGGGCCAACCCAGAGGTTTCATCTCCTCTAGAATCTGTAAGTGAGGCCAGGTCTGTGTGCTCAGAGCAAGCTCGTCCATGGGCGAGCCTGGCAGGAGCAGCCTCATGCCAAGTGCTGGGAGATGTGGCCCCCAGAATCTCCAGGCTCCCTCTCTCCACAGGAGATGCTCCCCAGAACCTCTGCATGGAGAGGAGAGGAGGTCACTCTAGTGACACCCTGAAGTCTCATCTGTGCTCAGTCGGTAAAGCATGAGGCTCTTAATCTCAGGGTCGTGGGTTCTTGCCCCGTGTTGGACGCCAGCTGTAGTCCATGCATTACTTGGGGGGGTCATTATACACTAACACCCCTGTTCATCCACACAGCTGAGTGGACAGAGTGTTGGGACATCAGTGAGCCAATGAGAGGAAGAACTCTTGGGAAACACTTGCAGTGAAGAGTTCATTCATTAAATTGGGGAGGGTTGCTTTCATTTAGAAGGAAAAGGAGAGGCAGGGGCATAAGTGGCGAGGGGACTGGCGGGGGCAGGGTGGCCTGTGGATGCCTCATGAAAGGATTGGCAGGGGCCAGCTGCATAGATAAGCGAGAGGGACTTTCTCTTGCCTGGGCCTTGTTATCACCTTATAGTTGAATTATGTGAATTTTAATAAACTCAGGCCTTGAAGTTTTTGGACTTATCGGGGTTTACTGAGGCCCACCAGGTGGCTCGAGATTTGGGGAGGGAAGGAGACAGTGCAAACTCCTGCTGGTCTCAGGATGAGATAATCAGGGTGCTTTAGTCAGCCTCACGCCGCTGGGATGAATCTTCAAACCAGGCACAGTTTTGGGGAGGAAAGGATTTATTTGTAGCTGTAGATGCAGGGGAAGTTCCAGAATGCAAAAGAGGCTGCTCCCCTTTCACAGGTCCAAGCAGAGAGAGAAACCCATTACCAACACCATACACACAGAACAGCAAACAGGCAGGAGAACAAGGAGAGAATTTCTTCCCCTTTACATAGCCTTAGGGTGGGGCCTATCCCACCCTATCCCAGACTTAATGGCTTCCTGAGTCTCTGGAATTTCTTTCCTGCACTTCCCACACAGGAAAGGATGTTTACTTCTACCTCCTTTGAGCTTCTTTACATCCTGCCCCTACTGAGAGGCTGCCTTCCTGTGAACATCCTCAGAGACCCACCCAAGATGACTTGAAAGGTCAAGTTGACATCAAAACTTGACCATCACACAGGGTTTCAGGCCAGGCTCAACTTTCCTGTAACCCTGTGTCTTCCACACCTCTCAGCAGGGTCCCACATCATCCCTGGAGCCTCCTGACAAATCTCCGCCCTCAGCCTGGGCACACTGCTAAAGGCCACTCTGGAGTGCCACAATTCTCTGAGATGAAGCAAGCCAGGGCAGATGACCAAATTCTCTCACTCTTCCTTGTCCCCAGAAGAATTGACAGCAATAATACCCCTAGGGTCAGAACACTACATAACTCCAGGCAATGTGTATATGCACATGTGTGGGGCTACAAACAAGAGTTTTCATGACTGTGTGTGTGATTAAATGTATGTGTGTGCATGCATGCCAGAAGCATACACACACACACACACACACACACACACACACACACAAAAGCTGGATCTAGTGATCAAAGAGACAGTTCAGTGAGAATGTGTTTGCCATGCAAAAATGCACACCTGGGTTCACATCCCCAGTATGCACATGAAAGCCAGGCATGGTGATGCTCACCTGTAATACCAGCACTGGAGAGGCCAAAATAGGATCCCTGGGGATGGCTGGCTAGTTAGTCCAGATGAATCAGTGAGTTCCAGGTTCAGTGGAAACCATCACTCAAAAAATAAGATAGAGGGCAGGAGAGATGGCTCAGTGGTTAAGGCACTTACAACCCTGGTTCAATTCTCCAATACCCACAGAAAGTCAGATATACAAAGTAGTGCACGCATTTGGAGCTTGTTTTCAGTGGCCAGATGCCCTGGAGCACCCAATCTCTCCCTTCTACCCTCTCTCTTTATCTTTCTCTCTCTCTCTCTTCCCCCCCTCTCTTTCTCTCTCTCTCTTCTCTGTCTCTCTGCTTGCAAATAAATAAATAAATAAAATATTTTTAGAAATTTAAAAAATTAAGGTAGCAGGCTAGGGAGATGGTTCAGTGTTAAAGGCACTTGCTTACAAAGCCTGGCAGTCTGGGTTCAATTGCCCAGTAGCCATGTAAAGCCAGATGCATGAGCACATCTGTGCTCCTAAGCGCAGGGCTGATGGGAAAGGGAGCGTGTGGCACAGCAGCTAGTGCAGTGAGCTTCCAAGCACATGCTACTTGCACAGTGCACCCCACACCCATAGACACCACACACTCACAAGCGTCATTCCATTCAGGGCTCGACATGGCCCTGTGGGGGCCTGGCGAGTGGCTCTGTGCATGCCTGTATGTGTGCACGGGTGTGCAGGTGTGCATGCAGCATGTGGGTGTGGTTTAAGTGTGCAGGCCTGTGCGTGAATGTGATGTGTGCATGGTTTGGTATACATGTACATGGATGTGTGTGCGTGTGTGGGTGTAGTAGCATGTATATGTGGGTATGGTCTGGGAGTGCTTGTTAGTGTGTGCTTGGATATGTGTGGATGTGAGTGTGCATGTGCACGATCTGGCATGTTCCATTGACAACCTGCTCTCATAACAGTCAAGGCAGCAAAAAAAAAAAAATAGCAACCGAGGGCCAGGAAAGCCCACGCAGGTGTGCAGGGTTGAGTGTGCATGTGCGCGTGGGTGTGTGGGTGTCTATGAGTGTGAGTGTGCGTGTGTGTGTGCAGCTTGCCCATGCGGGTGTTTCTTGAGTGTGCGTGCATGTATAGGGGTGCTGTGCCCATGCGCACTCTGTCTAGTCCCCTGGGCACTAGTGGTCACAGGGTGCCTGCAGTCGCTGGCTGTGTGGTGCACTCTGCATGGAATCTTCCTGATGCTTCCAACACAGAAAGGAGACCCAGTCACCGGGCTGTGAAAACCCCTCCCCAAGGCCCTGGGAGCAGCTGTGAAAGCGCTGGGGCTGGACTCAGACGCCTGTCTGCCATGGACTGTCCTTGGGCTCTCTGGTCCTGCCCCTCTTCTGTGACCCGAATTTAAACTGCTCAGCAGCCTGCATACCTGCAGGGAATTTGGAAGCATGTGTCCACAGATTGTGGAGCCTGCTTCGCCTCCGCGGAGACCAAGTGTCCAAAGAGAGGAACTTCCCTTCCTCCTCCTCCACTCTGGTCTGTCCCCACACTGTCCTGTACCCACACTGGGCCGGAGCCAGCAGGGCAGTTTCCAGAAACAGAGCTAAAGTGGATTCCAGAGATTTCTAAAGGGTGCGCTCCTGTCCTGGGCAGCACCATGGAGTGTGCAGGGGAGGGGCAGAAGGAGGCACATCAAAAACACAAGCATTCCGCAGCATCCATGGCGCCCTGGGGTGCGCCTGTGAGGAAGTGCAGTCCTGGGCTGGAGGAAGAAAGCCAGCCCTTCCAGCTCTGCCCAGGAAAGGCGAAAATGACTCCCATGAAGTCCAAAGGCAAGTCTCTAAAGGAGGTCATGGGCAGCAGCAAGGCCTGAGGCTGACACATGTGACGCACAGAGCAGGTGCTGCAGGTGTGGGGCACACCTGCCATGCTCAGGCCCAGAGCAGCAGAACCTGGCCTGGTGGGGCAGGACCCTCCTGGATGGTTCCATTAACACTGCCCTTCTCCCGAGACCCTTACAGCGGCAGAAAAGCACCTTCACCTTCCCTGCTTCTTGTTTGTTGTGTTCACCCATGTGTGTGTGCACATTCGTGAGTGTGTGGTGTGCATGTGTGTGTGTGCATTTGTGTATGTATGTGTGTATGCGTGTGTATGTGGTGTGCATTTGGGTGTGCATGTTCATGTGTATGGGGTGAGCATTTGTGTATGTGTGTATATGGTATGCATTTGTGGTATGTGTATGTATGTGGTGTGTATTTGTGTATGTGTGTTATGTGTGTATGTGGTGTGTACTTGTGTGTACATGTCTGTGTGCTTGTGGACACATGTGTATACAGATGCATGTGCATGTGGAGGCCAGAGAACAACCTAAGGTTGTGACAATGTCCACTTCTATTTTGAGACAGGTTCTCTCACTGCCTGGAGCTCCCCGATTAGGATTGTCTGGCCAGCAAACTCCAAGGGCGCCCCTATCTCTGCGTCCTCAGCTTGGAATGTCAGAGGCCCACCAACATGCCCAACATTTACGAGTACCCCGAGGATCGAACTCGGGTTCTCAGGCTTGTGAAGCAAACACCTTACCAGCTGAGCCACCCCACGCCCTTCCCTTCACCTGTATGAAGGCTCCGTATGAAGGCAGGGCGTATGGACGCTGGCTCAGCGTCAGGAGCTCCAGGGAGACAAACAGGACAATGGCAGAGCTGCTACGTGGGTGGGAAGAGGGTGTTATCTGGTGGAAGCCATGTGGATGGAGGCAACTTTGTTGGCACAGCTTCACCTGTACCCCAGCTCACTCATCTACGTGGCAGGAAGTTAGGGGTGTCAGGAAACAGAGTATTGAATTGAAAAATGACCTCTGTCAACGGCTGAATTGGAGCTGCGGAGATGCTCAGGGATTAAAGGCGCTGCCTGCAAAGCCTGATGGCCCAGGTTTGATTCCTCAGTACCCATGGAAAGCCACATGTACAAGATGTGCATGCGTCCAGAGCTTGTCTGCAGCAGCTGGAGGTATGGCACCATTCTCTCTCTCTCTCTCTCTCTCTCTCTCT
Organism: Zapus hudsonius; assembly: GCA_004024765.1. Classification (NCBI taxonomy): domain Eukaryota; kingdom Metazoa; phylum Chordata; class Mammalia; order Rodentia; family Dipodidae; genus Zapus; species Zapus hudsonius. The sequence continues at coordinate 51,868 of PVHP010004492.1, read as the reverse complement.
CTCTCTCTCTCTCTCTCTCTCTCTCTCTCTCTCTCTCTCTCTCTCTCCCTCTCATAAAATTTTAAAGGTGGAATTATGTACCACTCCTCTCAAAAAACAGGTTGAAGTCCTAACTTCCAGAACCTGTAGTTAGGACTCAACACTTCAGGGGTTCCTTAATCTGATATGATGAATGTCCTTATGAAAACAAGTCCCCTGTGGAGAAGGACTCTGTGGATAAAAGTGCTTGCTGCTCACACATAGGATCTCAGTTTGGATCCCCAGATCTCTTGCAAAGACCCGAAGCTGTGGTGGGCTCTGTGATCCCAGCATGCCTGTGGTGAGATGGGAGGAAGAGACAGGAAATTTCCCGGAAGCTATCCAACCAGCTAACCTGGCAAACACAATGGTGAAGGAGAGATTTTGCCTCAGACCAGGTGGAGAAGAACCAACTAAGGCCTGAAAGTTGTTGTCTGGCCTCCACACACGTGATGTGGCATGTGTGCACTCACACACGCACCCACATACAAATACATCACACACGTCCATCATACATATCTACACACAAAAAATAAATAAAAAGAAAACAAACCTGACTCATGCCAACCAGCCAGGCCCCAGAGCATAGAAAGAGCACACTGCCTGCAGACTCCACAAGGTACCCTAAGTCTTGCAGCCCATCCCCCCAGGAGGAGTGTTGAGAAACGGCCCCTCTGCCCAGGACACCCCACTTCCCAGAGCCTCTTCCAGCACTTTTGCCCTTGATTTCTAACCGGGTGGGTTTGGTAGGAAACATAATCCACATGACATTGAGTCACTGGCCTGAGAGCAGCAGAAAGCCATTTTGTAAGAACCATTTTATGTCCACCAGGGGCCTCTTTTCTTAGAAACAGGAAGTCATCACCACCCAGAATAAGCCAGTACGGCCCGGATCACGATAGTTTGTCACACCAATCGCTTTTTGGCCTTTGCTGTTTTCTTAGCCATAGGTCAGATTCTATTTTCACACTTTTCCGTTGACTCTTACCTACTGAACTCCCATTGGACCCTCCTGCCCGCAGGCCCCCTGGCAGCCTGGAGTGCACTTGGTGCTTCCTCCCAGCCCCAGTGGACACCATGGGTACCACCACGACACTGGTACTTTCATGGATGCTGTGATGGTAGAGAACACGTGCTGGAAAGCCAAGCCCGTGTCACTCAATGTCTCCAAACTTCATAGTCTGTGTCTACTAAGCATGAACGCTCACAGCCAGCCGGTAAGGTCGTGGTAGGAATGCAAGGAGCTGGGCTGGAGAAATGGCTCGGCGGTTAAAGGTGCTTGCCTGCAAAGCCTGATGGCCTGGGTTGGACTCCCCACCCAGTACCCATGGAAAGCCAGATGCACAAAGTGTTGCCTGCATGTGGAGTTTGCTTGCAGTGGCAGGGGGCCCTGGTGCGCCCATCCTCTCTCTCTCTCTCTCTCTCTCTCTCTCTCTCTCTCTCTCTCTCTCTCTCTCTCTCTCTCTCTACAATTAATACATTATTTTGAAGGGATTGCAAGGAGCCAACATGTATACACAGCTGGGTACATGCAGGCTGAGTGATAGAGCCCTAGGTCTCCCGGAAGCTCTCCGACAGAGAGCAGTGATGGTGGCAATGTTCCTGTGACGCCCCTAGAATCAAGAACTGCTTCTGGCACAGGGCAGGAATGTTAAATGACCAAAGTGAATGAAGTAATTCAACAGCAATCCCAGGTCCTCGTCTCTGCCTCCTCGGTGGAAGTGGTATTGTTTGGATATTCGCCCAGTAGAGTTTTATCCCCCCCCCCCCATCAAAAACAAAAGGGACGACTCATTTATTTTTTCCACTTTAGCACAGTGGGGTTGGGGGCAGAGGCAGGGACCCTGCTGAGAGCTCGTCAGACAAGGTCCCCTGCTGCCTGGACTTTCTAGTCCAGCAGGTGGGCAGGAAAGGACAAAAGTGAAAGCAGTGGTGCCAGGGACCATGGAAACATGGGCGGCTGGACAGAGCCTCAGGTCCCACTCTATCCCACATCTGCTTGGTCTCCCTCCCTTGAATCCTGACCTGCCCCCGTTCCCTGCCCACGTAATCCAAGCTCTGCATCTGCCAACGCTAGGTGGTCAGAGGTTTTACCCTGCCCTGTGAGCACTTAGGGTTGATGCCATGCTGTGAGATGCCTAGGCTACTTGGAGAGGCACAAGAGAGCACTCCGTCCGTGATCCTGAGGTTGTTGACACCGGCTGTCAGACATTGGAAGTGTTCAGATGACCGGGGCTTCAGAAACCTGCAGTGAGGACCACCAGGAAGTGCCTGTAGTCCGCAGCAAACAGGAGAGAGCTAATACCTTGCTGACTCAAGCCACAGTGAACAAGCAGAACAAGGAAGAAGGCAGTGCTGGGTGAAGGGACCGAGAGGACAGAACCCTGGTGTGCTGGGAAGAGTCTGTGTGAGGCCATGTCTCTAAAGAAGTGACCAGAAGGTCAGGATGCGGAAGACAAGAAAGCAGCATCCTGAAAAGAGGCTGGGAGAGAATACTCATGACAGGTTGCTCAGGGGCTATGGAAACAGCTCAGCCAGGCAAGCGTGAAGACTGGAGCTTAATCCCCAGAACCCATGTGGTTTTTTAAACATGGTGGCACACCATTTGTAATCCCAGCACCGGGAAGGCAAAGACAAGCTGGTCTGGAGAGGACACAGGTCAGCCAGTGGTCACCCTAAGTGGTGAGCTCCAGGTCAATTAACCACCCTGTCTCAAAAACGGTGAATGGTGCCTCTGGCCTCCACATGCACATGCATGCTCACCAGCCAGCATGCACATGTGCCTATGTACACACGTGCAAACACACACGTGTGCATGCATGCACACATATATGCACAGAGACAGAGGGGCCCAGGGTCCGTGCACTAGGCAGAGGCATGGGGCCATCTAGCAGGGACAGCTGTGGGGGGGGAGGACAGAAGGGAAGGGCCAGACATGGATGGGGCAGATGTTTTAAACACAGAAGTGAGACTTCCAGATGTTAAACAGAAAATGCACCGTCTAACCTCTGGCCCTGTTTAGAAAGAACCTGTCATGAGCATCAGGAAGGAGATGGGTGTCACACAGGAGCAGTGAAAGGAGCACAGGGGTCCCCCTTGCCCTCAGTCACAAGTAGTTCCTGATCTAGCTGCTCAAGAGTTCAATTCTCCTGGGGATAGTCCTGGACAGGGGCACAGGGTGCAGCCCATTCTGCCTGCAGGGATATCCTGCTTCAGGGCTGAATCACCAGACCATCAGCTGGATCTACGGTAGACAGTTCCCTAGGAGGAAAGACAGCAGTAGTTTCCCACCAAGAGCATCATGCCAAGATGTCCCGTCTTTAAATCAGAGCGCTCAGTAGCAGTGCCCTTGTATGGAGGGGTTCAGAGTGCAGATGATGCCCTTGAACTTTGGGCCTACTTACATGGTGCGGGTCTGTCTGAAATCACCACTGATGTTGACTTTTGCCTCATGGTAACTTATGAAAATGACCAGCATCTCTACTCTCAAAGAGTGGATTTCCTTAAATAAAGTGCTTGGGAGGACTTCCAGACTTCTCTCTGACCCCATGCTTCTAGGAACACCAGCACAGGTCAACCTACCTGGGAACAGAAGTCCCACAGGTCAGTGCTTACTACAGGCCCCACCTAGTAAAAACAAGACCCCAAACTCCAAATCCCAGACCTTGCCAATGAATGTTTCTCAACCAGAAATATAGAAGCCCATTCCAGAAGGCCCCAGGGACCCCGAGATGGGAGATTCCACTCTCCAGGGGAGATGGCACCCTGCACCTGGTTAGCTCTGGCCTGATGATGGCAAGGCAGAGTGCTGGCCTGCTGTCACCAGCTGGGGAAATGGGGATGCAGCTTTCCTTTGGCCTTGGAGAGAGAAAGCACGTGGAGACATTTGTCCTGGAGTTTATGGGTGAATGTGGCCCAAGAGGAGAAGCCAGGGAGGTACAAGACCAGTTCCCCCTCCCATGCTGGCACCAGTCAGTACCCACCGGGGCCACCTTGTCCCCTCAACCTGCCCCTTCCTTCCAAGCACTGCCCTTCTCTATTCAGCCCCTCCCCACAGGAACTGTGACAAGGGAAAATGAGTGTTTCCCCCAACACAATCCTCATGCAAATTATAGCAGATGGAGAAGACACATTCCCAATGTGGCAACTCGAACTACAGGGGTCATCGGTGTTACCTGCATCTGAGATTGATGGGCAGTGTCTTCCCAGCTCTCTGCCAGGGTAGGGGGCACACAGCCGAGGCCTGCCACAATGCTGGCTCACTCTCCATATTCCCTTCAAGTAATTAAGACAATGTAACTTGTAACCAGAGCATATGCAAGAACGGTGTTTGGAATACAAATGTATTTTTCTCTCTGAAAACTCAGGTCTTACAAGGAAGGAAATCTCCTTTTAGCCACAAAGCACACATGCACACATGTCGAGTATTTTGGAAACTTTTCCCAATTGCTGGGCTTGCAACATATAAAACGAACCTGTTGTATTTATCATTATTAGCATGAATGATAGTTTCAACCCATTTAAGGGTATAGGTTTTCATTTCAGTGATTTGGGGTACAATTTAAAGAAATGTGGAGCACGGAACCGAGACCCTTGAATCACAAGAAAGAAAAGAAAAAGAGAGAGGGGGGAGGAAGGGGTGGGGCGGGAGGGGGGAAGGATCACCCTGAGCCCTGTTCTCTTTCCGTGAAGAAATAAAGGCCATGGAAGCCAGCACCACCAACAGCCCTAAGCCAGCACTGGGGAGGGGAGGGCAGGATGACCAGGAGTCTGTCCAGCCTCCACTACAGAGTCCAAGGCCAAACACACACTGGTTGACCAGGGCCCCCCACCAGCGGTGGATGGGGGTGAGGCACTCCTTATGGCACAGCAGCCTATTGGATGACTGTGTGTGAGCCCGTGGGGTCTTCCTTCCCTTTCGACTAAGGACGTGCAGTGCCTTTCCTGGGCGAAGGAAGGTTGTGTCTTGTACTGAACAGCCCCTATTTGCTGCAGGGTTTTGCTTGTTTGTTTTTGTTTTGTTTATCTGTTTTATTTTGTGGGGTTTTTAATTTTTCAGTTGATAGGGAAGAGTTTGGTGTGTGGGGGTTGTTTGTTTTTGTGTGGTGTGTGGTGTGCTTGTCTGTCTATATGCCTGTGTGTGTGGTGGTATGTTATGAGTTGGGGGAGGGGGCAGAAGTTGACATGTGTGTCTCCATCTTATCTTTTGAGATAGAGTCTCACTAAACCTGTGGCTCACAACTCAGCTAGAAGGAGCTGGCCAGCAAGCCCCGGGGATCTTCCTGTCTCAGCCTCCCCAGAGCTGGTATTACAGGTATGGACCACCAATCAGTCCAGAATTTTACGTGAGTACCAGGAACCAAACTCGAGCTCTGGTGTCTAAACGGCAAAGCACTTTTTGCACTGAGCCATCTTCCCGGTCCAAGAGGCTTCTAAAAATATATTTTGGAAGCCAGATGTGGTCTCACACACCTTTAATCCCAGCACTCAGGAGGCAGAGATAGGAGGAGCGCCATGAATTCTAGGCCAGCCTGAGACTACAGAGTGAATTTCGGGTCAGCCTGGGCTAGAGCGAGACCCTACCTCAAACCCCCCCCCCAAAAAAATTTATATGTAAGAGTCCTCTGTCAGATTCACATTTTGCAAATATTTCCTCCTGTTCTGAGGCCGTATTCACTACCTAATGTTGACTTTCGGGCGAAGGGACTCCTGCTGATCACGTCCACTCGGCATCTTTTATGTCCTGCTTAAGAAATATCTGCCTCCCCAAGCTCACGAGGACAGCCTGCTTTCTTTCAATTTTATTAGTTTGTCTTTTGCATTTAGAGCTGTTATTTGTCTGCAGTTCAGAATGAATTGAAAGGGCGATGGACAGCAAAACAAATTAAATTTTATTTTTCCATATAAATATCTAAATAGTAAGTGCCATTTATGGGGGAAAGTTTCCCTCTGTGGAGCAATGCATTATTTTAGTGTGTGTAGAGTGTGTCCATTGTGTGTGCACATACATGTGCAGGCGCAGGGACCTCATGCCCCTGTGTACAGGGAGACAGGGGAGAACTCAGATGTCTTTCTTTTTCTCTTATATGTTGTTTCGTTGAGACAAGCTTCCACTGAACTCAGAGCTGTCTTTTCTGTTGCTGCTGCTGTTGGTTTTTCATTTTTCCAAGGTAAGGGCTTGCTCTAGCCCAAGCTGACCTGGAATTCACCATGCTCTGAAGTCTCAGGGTGGCCTTGAACTCACGGTGATCCTCCTACCTCTGCCTCCCTGAAAGCTGTCATTTTTTATCACACTGACTGAGCAGCAAGCCCCTCCCCTGAGACTGTGAATGGTCACGCCCAGCTTTTCCCCTGGGTGCTAGAGGTTGCATGACAAGCACTTCACCCACTGAGCCACCTCCCAGCCCCACCATCCTTTTATTGAGGAAACCATGATCTCTGCTCTGGGTCACTTCTCGGGCTGCATTGGTCTGCACATGTGCACACACCGCAGCCTGGCTCTCCCCGGCTTTGGGATGGATTGTGTTTTGCTTCTCCCAGATCACACTGGCTTGTAGAGGAGTTTGTGGGCATCCCTAGATTTTCAGGATCTGTTTGCCAATGTTGCTAGTGTTTTTAAGCGCTGCTCTTTAAACGCCTTTATATCTGCAACTTGCATGGCTTTGTTTTCAGAGTTAGAACTTCATTACATGGGCTGAAATCATTTTGTGTTTCTGTGTCTGAAAACTATATATATTTTTTCACTTCTTATCACTTGAGACTATTAACCTTTTGGCTGTTGCTTTTTTAGGATTTCTTTATGAATTAAGAAATGGCCCTTTTGTCTTTATTTGAGTTGCAGATAGTTTCCTAGGTTTTTACTTGTCTTTTAGTCAGCAGAAGTATTCATAGCCCATATCATTTTATCATGTGTTTGTCTTTTCTACTTTCATGTGTGTTAGGGTGTGTGAGGATGCATGTGTGTACAGATGTGCATACGCCATGCACACAAGTGCGGAGGCCAGATGAGAATGTCAGGTTCCCTTCTCCATCACTCTTCCACCTCATTTCCCCGAGACAATGTCTCTCACTGAACTTGGGGCGCACCATCTTTTCACTCAGACTGCCCAATGAGCCCCAGCCATCCTCAGTGCTCTTCACACTGAGCTCAGGTCTGTTTGCTTGTGCAACAAGCACACTTACCAGCAAGGAAGAGCCCTCTCCTCGGCCCGCCTGTCTCCATTTTGTGTCCTTAGAAAGGACTGTCTTCATCCATCTGGGCTGTTATAACAAACAGACAACCGTAGCTTGTAAATAACCCACTGGTTTCCCCCAGTTCTGAAGCTGGTGTGCAAGGTGAAGGCACCAGCATGTTTGGGTTCTGGTTCCTATAGGACACTATTGGAAGGGGAGGGGCAGGGTCTGTTTTTTGTAAGTGTGCTAATTTCATTCATGCTTGCCTCCCTGCGAAAGCCCCACTTCCTTGCATCCCATTGGGAGTCAGGTTCAAATATAAAGCTCACTGCTATCCCAGCACATTGCAAGATCACTGTTAGAATTGTCTTACCCTGCGCGTTCATAGGGAAAAACAACAGAGCAGGCGATGTGCTTCCTTTCAGCTATTGTTTTCCTTCAGCAGAGTTCCGCAGTCTCACACGGAGACATTTTTTATTTAATTTTTTAAAATATATATTTATTGTCCATAATGAGTTACATTATTTAGTGAGCAAACACTGAGTTATTGTCCCCAATTCCCCAATGCCTCCCTCCCCATCCCCAATTTTAAATCAAATGCCACTGTCCCAGGGCTTCTCAAGTTTTCCCCAGCTGGAGGGAGAAGCAAAAGCACTGGCCTTCCCTGTCTGGCCTCAAGGCCTTTCCCTGACATGAGCCCCCTGGGTACTGAGAGGAGATTTCTCCTCAGTCATCATCACCCTGTTCTGGAAGCTTCACAAAGAAAGTGGTTGGCCTACAGCAGGTTAAGACGTTCTCTTACCGCCACACCTCCTAGCAGGTGTCCGACAGTCCTTTCATTTTAGCCCAGGTTGGTCTTGAACTCACTACTAGCTAAAGATGACCTTCACCTCACCTTCACCTCCTGCTCCACCTCCAGAGTGCTGAGATGACCAGGGGCTGGGGATGGCGGCCAGAGCAAGCACTTCACCTGCTGAGCTCTATTCCCAGCCCATGGACAGACCTGTTGTAATTCTGGGATTCCTGTTAACAGAAGCACCCAAGTATTGGGCCCAGGAAATGTGGGCTTCCCTCCCAGGAGGCACCACCTACTGTAGGGTTCAGATGCCACACCCCTGCTCTCAGCCCAGCAGAGATGGAAGACAGCTGGAAAGAAGGTCAAGGCAGGCTCACACTGAGACATCGATGACCAGAGCTGGCTGCTGGCAGAGCCCTCCAGCCTCCCTGCCGGGACCAGCTGGACCTCCAAGCTGGCTAATCCACATGGGTGGCCTTGGTCACCAGGCATTGCCACCAGGCCTGGACACCCACCCGCATCAGGCACCTAGGTGGCTGCCACCTGCCTGGGGACAATAGGGCCAAGTTTCCCTCCAGCCAGCTAGCTCTGCCCAGCTCCTTGGGACTGTCCCCAGGTCTGTAAGACCTGAGCCACTCAGGGTTTTTCTAAGAAAGGCTCAGCCAGCCTCCTCTGGGGAAATTACAGAGCTGCCCCTGGGGCGCCACCTCCAAACAGCTTTGCATTCTCGCCTCCTCTCCCACTTCCTGCTCTTCTCAGCCTCCGCCCTCACTTCAGCTGGGGCTCAGCAACCTCAGAAAGAGAGGCAGACCCTGAGCAGTGGCCACTTAGCGCTGAGGGGGCCCTCCCTCCCCTATTTGGGAACTTCTGATTTGAAGAGCTGGAGAATGGAGGCTGGAGATAAGTTCTTGTCATGAAAGCAAGAGGACCTGAGTTCTGATGCCCAGTAGCCATGCAAGAAGCTATGGGCCTATAGATGAAAGATCCTGGGGCTGGCTGACCAGCTCGTCTAATCATATCAGTGAGCTTCAAGTTCAATGAGAGACTGTCTCCAAAGCAAAGGCGGAGAATGAGTAAAGGAGACCATTGAACTCTGGCCTTCACAGGCACCTGTGTGCACACACACATGCACACACAGCTTGTACACAGGTATACAATGCACACATGCACACATACAAGCTTGTATACAAGTATACAGTGCACACACACACAAGCTTGTATACATGCATACAATGCACACAAAGCACACACACAAACTTGTATACATGCAATCAATACACATGCACAAACACAAGCTTGTATACATGCATACAATACACACATAAGCTTGTATACATGTATACAATGCGCGCACACACACACAAGAGTTAGGAATGGTGCAAATATAGTTTGAGGACCCTGAGAATTCAACTGTGAAACTGTGGAAGGGCTACTCTCAATCAGCCCAGAGCAACGGGCAGCTTCAGAACTGGAGGATTCTAAGCCTGCTGGGCTTCTTTGTGCTGTCGTGCAGATGTGGTTTGCCACCCAAAAGCCTTTGTGTTAGGAGCTGGGTTCCCAGTGGGCTTGTAGGGGCGGCTGAGTGGCTCTTAGATCACAAGAGGTCCTGAGAAAGGGTTTCTTGGAGAAAGAGGGCTGTCACCACAGCCCATGAGTCTCCTGATGGTGTTCTGTTTTGAGAAGTGATCCTCACGTTCAGATGCCCTTCTCTCAGGATGGCTTCATGACCAAGAGAATGAAACAATGAGCTTGCTCCATTTTGGGCTGTCAGCCTCTAAAACGGTTAGCTAAATAAACTGTTATCTAAATATCAAGCGAGCCTGTGTGCAGCATTTCCTCACAGGAATGCAAAGCTACCCCAAGATGTCAGGTGTCCCCTACTGGTCTCTCAACCTTATTTCCCCGAGGCTGAGTTATTGAACCTAGGACTCCCCATTTTGAATTAGATTGACTGACCAGTGAGCCCCAACAATCCTGCTTTTCCCATTTCTCTCAGCGCTGGGATGCACAGCCATACCTGCCTTTTTACATGGGTGCTGGGGATTGAAGTCAAGTCCTCATGCTTGTGCGTAAGTGATCTGACCAGGTGAATGAGCCATGTTGGACCCTGTGTGTGGTCAGGGGCCACTTTAAATAAAGCATAGTTTACCCCACAGCAGTGTGAGGATGTTTCTTAAGAGTCACGTTTTCTTTCTTTCTTTCTTTCTTTCTTTCTTTCTTTCTTTCTTTCTTTCTTTCTTTCTTTCTTTCTTCTTTCTTTCTTTCTTTCTTTCTTTCTTTCTTCTTTCTTTTTAGTGTGTGTGTGTGTGTGTGTGTGTGTGTGTGTGTGTGTGTGCCGCACGCGTGGCTCCCATGTGAAGGTCAGAAAGCAACTTTCCTAGTCCTGGCCTCTCCACCTAGTTGAGGCAGGGTTTCTCTCTCTAGATCTCACTCGGCTGCTGCTCTGGGCTGCCTGCCCTAGAAGCTTCCAGAATGCTCCTGCCTCTGCCTCCCATCTCACCTCCCATGTCAACATGCTGGGGTCACAGAAGCCCGCCCCTGCTTTCAGCTTTTTGCTCAGGGTGTGGGAACTTCTGGCTTGAGCAGCAAGTGCTTTTTCCACCGAGCCATCTCCCCAGCCCCCTGACAGAGGAGGCAGGTCTGGGTTTTCCATGTGGTCAAGGAGGACTTTGAGCTTCTGGTCCTCCTGACTGTGCACACCACCATGTCCATGGTACTGGGGACTGTCATGGTTTGATTCAGGTGTCCCCCACAAACAAATGAATGTGCTCTCAGTGATCAATCCTCAGCTGATGGCAGTTTGGGTATTACAACCTCGATGAAGCTGTGTTGTTGGGGGCGGGCTTATGGGGTTATAAACCAGCTTCCCCTTGCCAGTGTTTGGCACACCTTCCTGTCATTGTTTGCAGTGCTGTGGCAGAGATGATGTCCACCTGTCTGCTTGTGCCATCATCTTCCCTGCCAGGATGGAGTCTCCCCTCGAGTCCATAAACCAAAATAAACCCATTCCTCCACAAACCGCTTTTGTTTGGGTTCTTTCTGCTCAGCAACCAGAATGCTGACTGCAACAGGGGTTGAACCCAGAGCTTCGTGCAGGCTAGGCTAACTGACATACACCCCCAGCTCTCAGGTCCCTGTTTTCTAACCAGAGATACAGCGGTGAATTTCAAGTGTAAAACCAGGCTGGAGAGATGACTCAGTGGGAAAGGCATTCGCCTGCAAAACCAAACTACCCGAGTTCGATTCCCCAGTACTCATGGAAAGCCAGATGCACAAAGTGTTGCATACATCTGGACTGGAGTATGTTTGCAGTGGCCCTGGTGCAACCATTCTCTCTCTCTCTCTCTCTCTCTCTCTCTCTCTCTCTCTCTCTCTCTCTCTCTCTCTCTCTCTCTCTCCTTGCAAATAAATAAGTAAAAATATCTTTAATAAAACAAAAGGTTCTCTGTGCGTTAGCTGTGAAAATACTACAGAGTAACTGTGGCATACTGTGAATGTGTGAATGGTATCAAAGATTTCCACTGCTGCTCCGAGCTCTCCTGGGATGGTTCTCAAAGACAGGGGCCGGGAGGACAATGGACAATCTCCCTTAGCACCCTGGGTACAAGTCACCAGAGAAGGTTCCAGGCGCAAGGGTCCCTGACTGATAGGCATGTGTGCAAACACACAGAAGACAAAGGTGGAAGGTGAAGATATCTCTGCTCTGCTGAAAGGCAGACATACAGCATCGATGGGAGGGAAGGGCAGCGGCAGGGCGCTGCCTGGAACAGGGCCACAGAGAAGGGGAGCCATGGCTGGAATGGGAGGGAAGGGGGCACAGCGTTGGAGCAGAGCAGGACTGGAAGCCATTAAGGAACAGAATGACTTGAACCCTAAACATGTCTGAAGGAGGAGGAGGGTGGTGATAGAGTCGATTGAATATATGTCCTAAAGGAGATTTATTAAATTGGCTTACAGGATACAGGCTGGCCGTTCAACAATGGCCACGTGCAAGTTGGGGTGTCTGAAAACAGGGCTGGAGGCCTGGAGGATTCCAGGAGGCCGCTGGTCTTCAGTTCGCACTGCAAGACTGATGAACCTGGGTTCTGAGGTCCTTGAAGGATGTCAGCACCAGCACCAGCGCGTAGCACAGGCAATGCTTTTTTGAAACCATTGTTTATATATGCTGCCACCAGGAGAGCTGTCCCTTCCTCCCTCAGTCAATCCTTCCTGGAGATGCCCTCACGGACTAGTTGACAGTAGAGACTCCCTCTCCCAGGTAGGTTCAAGCGGGCTGGGGAGAGCCAATCACAGCAGGGACACAGGCTGGGGGTGGGGTCAGGGAAGAAGCATGAAGAAGTGACCAACTCAGCATGACTCATGGTACTGTCCAACCGAACTGATTGTTGCTGGGGAAGGAAAGGGCAGAAATGGAAGAAGGTGTGGATGTTGTGTGCTTTGATCCAGGTGTCCCCATAAACTTGTGTGCTGAATGCTTGATCCCGGGCTAATGGCAGTTTTGGAATTGGAACCTTGTTGGGGGCAGGGTTATGGGTGTTCTAGCCAGCTTCCCCTCGCCAGTGTTGGGCACACTCTCCTGTTGCTGTTGTCCACCTGATGTTGGCCAGGAGGCGATGTCCACCCTCTGCTCACGCCATTGTTTTCCCTGCCATCATGGAGCTTCCCCTTGAGTCTGTAAGCCAAAACAAACCCTTTCCTCCTACAAGCTGTTTGGTGGGATTCTTTCTGCTCAGCAAGGAGAAGCTGACAGAAACAGATGTGGAAACCCCTGCGCCCTTCCCTCATCATCCTGGGCAGAGCCACTGGGACGCTTCACTCAGTACTGACTCCCCATGACAGCTGCTCGGGCTCACTGGAACGGCAGAGAGCTCATCCCATTGTTAAGGTGTGGGAGACAGTTCCTCAAACTCCGCTGAACTTGACAGTCACCTGAAATACAACAGTTTTTAGCTGGGTATTGTGATGTCACTCGGGAGACAGAAGCCAGAGGATCACCATAAATTAGAGCCCAGCCTGGGCTACAGAATGAATTCTAGGGCAACCTGGGAGGTAGACTTCAGACTTCCTGGGCTGTCTTCCCAGGAGCTCCAAGGATGACCATCCTGTTAGGCTGGCCCTGTGTGCCTGCCTTCATCAGATGTGGTCCCCAAAGAAGGGGCCGATGACCCCAAAGCTGAGACCTAGTCCCTAGTCCAGGAAGGGCCACCTCCTGCAGCTGGGCAAAGGCCCTTCGTGGAAGGACAGTGTTTTTAAAAAAAAAAATTTTTTTTAATTTATTTTCAAGCAGAGAGAGAGAAACAGAATGGGTGGTCTCTAGCAGCTGCAAACAAACTCCAGATGCATGTGCCACTTTGTGTATCTGGCTTTATGAGGATACTGGGGAATCTAATTGAACCCTAGTCTTTGGCTTTGCAGGCAAGTACCTTAACCACCAAGCAATCTCTCCAGCCCCATGAGTGTTTTTATTATCCTCCAGAACATTAGAATGCTCTTGAGGCTGGTGTGGATTTTGGGTGTTCATAAGCAACACCCTGTTTCTTGCCAACAAAGAGCTGGGCACACATAGCAGAGGGAGGAGATTCTGCCTTCTAGGCAGTTTCTCAGGCACCCTGCCTGGTCACATTCCTGGGCTTTATATGAGGCCAGGCTGTGGTAGAACTTCAGTGGAGGGGTCCTGTGCAGTGGCCCTGCCTTTCAGACATCCGGGGCCCCAAGTCCCTGGGTTCCCCCATGCAACTCTTCTCTATGACAACGAGCTGGAGGAAGAGGAATCCCTACAGAAGGCCAAAACGCCCAGACACTGTATCTGTCAGAAGGGCTTAAGCCCCTGTTTGGGGTGGGATGGACTCCACAGGCCATGACCAATGAGAAGGCAGAGCCATTGCTCAGGAGGCATGTCTATCTCCACCCAGGGAGCCGCCCCAGGCCACTTCCCAGGCCCCCAGACCCCTGATCACAGAGTGAATACAGGGCTCAAATGGGCTCCTGCTCCCTAGATGCCAGCCAGCCTCTTGACTCTGCCCTGCGGGAGAAGCAGGCGCCGAGGGCCAGCCTGATGGGCAGTGCACACAGGCTTGCACAACACCGACCGTCAGCAGTTTGCAGCGTCTGGAAGCCCAAAGGCACGTGGGGCTGGCCTCCATCAACAGCACAGAGAATCTGCGCCTGGCACTCACCGGACACCACCCTGTTCAGCCAGGGCCGCTGAGGTCCACAGGGGATGGCAGTCTGTCTCCCTGCTTTGGCCTCTGTCCAGCTGCCAAGAGATACACTGTGCCCGGAGGAGAAAAAAAAAAACATGTTGCCCAGATTTCACAAGGACAGTAAAAATTAACAAGTTTTTTTAAAAAAGTGTTTCTTCTTAAAAGCAAATGCTCCTGGAAACATGGGGGTTGTGGCTTCCTGCCTCTGATGTTCAAGTACTTCGTATTCCCTCACGCAAAAAAAAAAATAATAAATGAACGCCAGGAAAATAACTCGCCTGCCCTTTTGAATTAAGAACTAAAGGGGATTTTCTGTTGTTGTTTTGTTTTTTAAACCCTTAGCTTCTGGGAAGTGGGAGCCAGCATACTCTCTCTGTGGCCCTGGTCTCTCTCTGTGGACTGCTTCTCCTCCCCACTGCTCCATTGTCTGCCGCCAAGACACCTGCAAGCTCTCTGAGTTGAGAGAAACAAGCAAAAGACACTTGTAGAGAAGCAGGTTTGACAGAGTGCCCGGCACTCTGAAGAGGCCTTGCTAGAAACTTCTGGGGCAGAAGCGGTTCAACTAAGCCCCCACAGGCCCTGATGGGTAGTGTGATGCTTCCCGGTCTTGGGGAGGCTCCTTAGAGAAGAGAGCACCTGCTGTTTCAAATATCAGTGGCTGTTTAATAAACACTTCAAAACGTACTGCGTTTCACTTTCTGATCGGTGAAATCTTGGTGTCCGTGTGTGGCCCGTGGGTTCCTGCGACCAGGGTCCTGGGCGGTAGGGTCAATGCAGCTGCAGCTGCCGGCAGGCATCCTCAACCTCACCAGAGCTGGGCCCTCCCTCCTCCCATCCATCACCCCTGGCCGCGGCATCCTTTGTATGTGAGCTGGGGGCTCCAGTGAGTCCATGGGGTGCTGCGCATGTGCCAGCCCTGCGTCCTGGGGGGAGGAGGCAGGCCTCCCCGCTCGGCAGCACAGCTGGTTTAAAAATAAAGCTCTGACTCCAGTTTCGCGGCTCCAACCTAAGGGAAGGAAAACCGTGGTCCACTGGGACCACAAACCACGCCCACCCCGGCCACACCCCCGCCAGGGCCCTGGGTCTCGAGCCACGCCCACCCAGAGAGCTGCGCTCCCCATAGGCCAAGCTCACCCAGGCCACGCCCACCCAACCCGGCCTCCGGAGGCTGCGCCTGCCTGGCACACGCGCAGCACCAATGAGAAACTCCGCCGGGCTGGAGCCGCAGGCAGCGCCTCTGCAGAAATGGGCCGCACCGCGGGGACCCTCGAGGCGAGCGCGTGCCTCAGTCCCGGGTGTGCCGGCCCAGGCCCTGGCCGCCCGGGCCTCGCCAGAAGCAGTGGGGACGCCCCGGTCTGACGGGGAAGCCACCGCGCCCTGCGCGCTTTCCTGGTTGAAACCCGAGTCCTTCTTGGTGGCCGTCCCTGGCGCTTGCCGGGTGTGAGCCCAGGGCTCCTCTCTCGGGTCCTTTCCCGGGCACTGCTGTGCCCCAAGCACCCTCTGCTGGAGGGACGCTGGGGGGGGACAGCGTGAGGAGGAAGGCAGGCGACCTGTCCTCAGCCTCGCCTCGACGTCAGCGCGGCGCTTACGTGCCTGAGAACCACACAGATCGCCCGAGCGGGTTGACGTCACCAGAACCAGGAGGCCAAAGCTCAGACCGGTGTGACGTCAGAACTCCATGGCTCGGTCCGACGTCGTGAGAGGACAAATACGCCATGTCTGAATTCTGTCTTTTCCGTTGGGTTAATTTTGGTTGTATTTGTTTTTGTTTGGTGTTTGTACCAGGGATTGAACCCAGGCCCCACTCACTCTAGGCCCTTGCTCTGCTGATGAGCCGTAGGCCCCGCTCTCGTTCTACCCACGCGGGCCTTGGGCTCACCCTGTAGCCCAGGTAGGCCTTCAACTTGCAATCCTCCTGCCTCGGCTCCTGAGTGGTTGGAATTACAGACCTGCACCACCAGGCCCAAATTGTTCTGCTTTTTTTGCGCAGGCAGGGTTTCACAGTGGTGCCCAGGCTGCCTTTGAACTCCCAGGCTGCCTGATCTTTCTGTCTCAGCAGCTGAGTTGGTGTGTCACTGAGCCTGGCTTGGTTTTGTTTTCCTATTGAACTTGTGACAAACCCACCCGGGGTGTAGAATTAGCACCGAGACAAGCTTTCCGCCTGCACCCTTATCTTGGGGCCCAGAGGGACTGGGATTGGGAGGGGGAGGAAGAGGCAAGACAGCAGGACCCTCCCCACTCCCCAGAGGCAGCAGGCAGCCCTGGAGGAGACAGGTTCCCTGGGGTCCTAGGGTCCTCCCTCCAGGCCACATCTGAATCAGGGGCAGGTGCTCCCTCCCACCCAGGCTCACATGACTGAGACTGCCCACATTGGCTGGGGTGGGCAGCTGACTCTCTGCCTCCCAGGATGCCTGAGGCCAGAGCCTTCCAGCCAGGCTCCAGCCTCTGTCATCCCCAGCAGCTGGGCCTCTGGTGTCCTGTGATCTGCACAAGCCCCTGACCTCCTGCCCGCTCCCTAGCCCAGGAGGCAGGTGCAGGGACTGAGTGACCAGGACACCACCACCACCCATGGCCCTGTAACCTCTGCCTTTGTCACTGAAGCCACCTAGTCTATGGAGGCACCAGGAAGGGTGCTTTCTCTCTCAGTTCTTTTCTGTAATAAAGTATCCTTTATCGGATTGTCATGGATGGTGGCTGAGCACCCCTACCCCTTCCTGAGGAATTATTGGCAATTAATGGTTGCTGGAAAAAGGGAGATAGTTTCTTCAGAGATGTGACCACTGATAAATTGCCCAGACTCCAGTTAATAATCTCCCACTCGTGCTCATGTAAGTGACCCTAAGCAAACCTAGCGGGAGACAACACACACACACACACACACACACACACACACACACACACACACAGCAAAGTAGAAGGGGGGATGGAGAGATGGCTCACCGGTTAACGTATTCACCTGCAAAGCCTAACGACTCGAGTTCAATTCCCCAGTGCCCACATAGGGCCAGATGAACAAAATGGCACATGCATCTGGAGCTCCTTTGCAGTGGCTGGAGGCCCTGATGCACCCATTCTCTCTCTCTGTCTCTCTCTCTCTCTCTGTCTCTCTCTCTCTGTCTCTCTCTCTCTCTGCAACTAAATAAAAATATGTTAAAAAGTAGACGTGGGACTAGTTGGAAAGAAGTGGTTCAGAGGAAGAGGGATGGAGAGGACTGACAGAAGGGATTGTGATTAATGCCTATACATATATGTGCAAAAACTTGTCAATAAACAACATTAGATAAAATAGGCGGGCTGGAGAAATGGCTCAGCAGTTAAGAGTTCTCCCCATGCTAGCAGGGGCCTGAGAACACTGAGTTCAATTCTTCCTGAATGACTATACACATCTGTGACCCCAGTCCTGTGTGGAGCAGAGATCCCTAGAGCTCTTGACAACTGTGAGTTCTGGAATCAGTAGAGCCCTGTCTCAAGGAAACAAACATGTACAATGGAGAGAGACTCAGCCTTCTTCTCTGGCCTCTGCATGCACAGGGTCTCCATATCTGCACACCCGTATGCGTGCACCACACACAGAGCACATCACACCCATGCAAAAATAAATTAAAAAAAAAACAATAGGTGAAAACTTTAGGACCTGAGTTTGGATCCCCAGCACCCATGTAAAAGCTGGTGGTGTGCACCTGTAATCCTCGTGCTGGGGAGACAAGAGGATCCCTGGACAAGTGGGCAGCCAGTCTAGCTGACTCTAGCTCTCCATTTAGTGAGAGACACCATCTCAGAAAACAGAGCAACTGAAGAAGACATCAACGCTGACACGCATGCACACACATGCGTGCCCACACACATCCAAACATGCATTTACACACCGCACCCATTTATACGCAAAATTAATTTATTTACAATGTAAATTATTTCTTTATAAAGTGAGCTGATAAGTGAAAATTGTATATATTTATGATGTCAACATGGCGTCTTGCTGGATGGGCACTTTGGATCGACCTCAAGCTGTATGTATTCTTAGGCTTCTTTGAGGGCATAAGAATATTGAAAATCTACTTTCCAAGCAGTTTTCCAGGGCACAATGCATCACCAGTAAATACAGTCTCCATGAATGACCGCAGAGCTCTTGATCTAGCCAAACCTTGTGCCCTTTGCTCAACTCCCATTCCCTAAGGACTGGGAGCTACCATGTGACTCTGTTTATATGAAGTCAACTTTTCTCCACTCACGAACGAGAGAGCTCATGTGGTGTTTATCTTCCGGTACCTTGTTTATTTCACATCCTGTCCTCTGTGCTCGTCCATGGGGTCGTGACAGTATTTCCTTCCTTTGTGTTCAAAAATTTATGATTTATTCTCTTTATTTTTGCTTGTGTATGCTGTGCGTGTGTGTGTAGGTGCACATTCACATGTGTGTGGAAGCCAGAGATCAATATTGGGTGTCTTCCTTGATCACTTTCCTCCGTAGTTTTGAGACAGGTTCTCTCATTGAGCCTGGAGCTCAGTGGCGGGGCCAGCCCTGCCAGCCAGTGAGCCTCCCCAGTGCCAGGGTAACAGATCTAGGCTGCTGTGCTGGGCGCTGGGGATCTGCAAGCAGGTTGCATGCCTGCAAACACTTTAGCCCTGCCTGGATGTTCTTCTTGAACACAGAAGTTGCCATGAACAACCGGCCGCTCCTGGCACTTCGGGCAGCGCTTTGCTCAGAAAGGGAAGTCAGAGAGGTGAGGATATTGAAGGAACCCACAAAAGCTTCAGTGAAGTCTTGTCTGGGGCGTTGTGCACTCGACTGTGTTGAACGGACCTTATCAGAGATCAATGACTTTTACGATTGGTTGGTCCCTTCCCTGCGGCTCTCACCGCCTTGTCCTCCATGGCTGGTGCTCCCCTGCGACCTTTGGGGTCTTACTGTGGCTGCCTGGGTGTGCTTCCACGGGGGAAGGCTTCTCCAGGCTTATTCACATTCGTGGACAAGAGGAGCAGCTGGGGACACAGTGGGCGGCTCCCGACCTTGCCTCAGTGGCAGGCATGAGTTTCTGTTCCAGAGACCAGTTCCCAGAGCAAAACAGAGCTGATGGTGCGGCCTTCTGAGACCACTCCAGAGAAGCGCAGCCATGTGGTAACCCCTCTGCTTTCCAGGGTGCCAGGCCTGTGCGTGTGAACATGGACAGGACAGAGTGATGGACAGACCAGCTCGCCCAGATGCCAGCTGCTCAGAAAACCACCCTGCTACATGTGACACCAGGAAAACATACAGAAAGTCCCCAAACCCTGAGGAATGGAGGAGTCCAATGTGACCAAGTCAATGACCTCCTTCCTGTAGGAGGGGCAGCCCAGGAAGGAAGCCTCTGAGTGTCCATCAATTCTACCCTGGGGCCCTGAAGCCAGGATGGGGAGAGTTGTGGTGTCACCCATGGACCCTTGCCCAGAGGAGACACGGGTTTCCTGGGGGTGACATCTGATGCCCACATTTGCACACTGACCACTCCGAATGCCAACCTCACAGTTTCCATGCATAGGTCCATCCTGGCTGTCAGTCAGGGTTGCAATGGAAACCGACCTTAATGTAATTCAGCTTTCTGACAGGGTGGCCATCCTGTCTCCTGACCAGAACAGGCCAGCACATCCCCACCCAGCCTGGTTCTGGTCCTCAGGGTCACCAGGCGCCAAGGAGCGCTGTCAGGTGACCAAGCTCACACCCCACTTAACACAAAAGGAGACTGGAGAGGGCTCAGCGGTCTCCATGTCAGAGGCCAGGCATGGTGGCATGCACCTTTGACTCCAGTCCTGAGAGGGGCCGAGGCAGGAGAATCACTGGGCAGTGTTAGCCAGGCTTGTGGGGAAATAGCAGCTCCATCAGTGAGAGATTCCTCAAGAAAGCAATGTGGAAAAACAGTAGAGGAATATAGCTAACTTTCCAGCTGGCCTCGTGTGCGTGCATGGGTGAGTGTGTATATGCACTTGGGGAATAATGCCAAACAGAGAGAGAGAGAGAGAGAGAGAGAGAGAGAGAGAGAGAGAGAGAGAGAGAGAGAGAGAGAGAGAGAGAGAGAGAGAGAGAGAGAGAGAGAGAGAACAAGTCACATTCCAGTGCATGTTCAAAGCCCTCCAAGAATGTCTTATATTTTGGGAATGCCTGGCCACTCCTAGTCCCCCATCCCCAAGGGTTCAAATGCTTCAGGTGGAGCCTGCACATGCACTAAGAACCTCCCGGATGACAAAGAAATACTGATGTACAGATGAAAGAAAAGTCTGCGGAGATCTCCTGGCACAGGCAGCTACTTAGTGCAGTCAGATGAGAGTGAAACTCAAGGCTGGGAAGATAGCTGAGTCGGTAGAGTGTTTACCTCTCAAGCACGAGGAACTGAGTTCAGCTCCCCAGTCGAAGAAAAAGCCAGGCATGGCAGTGCACGCCTAGAATCCCCACACTGGAGAAGCCCACAGCTTGCCTAGGCAGTGAGCTTCTGTCCAATGAGACCCTGTCTCAGAAAATGAGGTCATTGAGAGGAACTGAGGAAGACCTCTAGCCTCAGGATGCACACTCGCACACACCAATCAATTAACTAAAAAATAAAAATGACAGCTTGTCATCAGAAACGGTATCCATAGACATAGTGAAGCATGCCTGAGACTGACCCTCCCTCCCAGTAGCTGGTCTAGCCTCATCCACTTTTGCCTCCACCATAGGTCAGCTTTGATCCCCTTGAGTCATGGAACCCTTCCCATCAAGGGACCTGAGATCCTCTCATGTTCTCAAGGCAGAGAGAGACCAGGGGCCTCTCCATTAAGCCAACTGTGGGAGGTAGCTCATCCTGAGGAACCCCAAAGCAGCACCACCTCTTCTCCACACCTCCCTTCAGGGGGTGAAAGCCTTGTTGCAGAGGTTGTCTACATAGCAAGTGAACTAGTCAGACGTGAGCCTAACAGAGCTGCCTGGGACCTGAGGGCCAAGGTCACAGGGGCTCTTCACTTGTTCTAAGCCTCAGATGCTCCCTTTATTTTTTTGCAAGGATTTTTTTGTCTTTTGAGGTAAGGTCTCCCTCTAGTCCAGGCTGACCTGGAATTCACTATGTAGTCTCAGAGTGGCCTCAAACGCATGGCAATCCTCCTGCCTCTGCCTCCCCAGTGCTGGGATTAAAAGGCATGCGCCACCACCATGTAGCATGGATATTTTGACAGAGTTTCAGACTTAGAAAAATATTGCAAAAATAAAACAAAGAATTATCCTCTGTCCTTCACCCAGTTTCCCAAATATTAACCTAAATGTTGACATTCTTCCCCTCTAGCCTCTTCTCTCTTCCTCTTTCCTCAGAGTGAAAATTGAGCGGGGGGAGGGAGGAAAGGAGGTTGCATTGGTAATAAACATGAAAAAAATCTTGTTTCTTGGCATTATTCATCTAGAGGTGACTCAAAAGAACTGGGGAGGGCTGCAGGTATCAGTCAGAGCTAGAGCCCTTGGCCAGCATGCACAGAGCCCTGCATTCTGTCCCTAGCACTCTTTGGGTATTTAAGGAGATCCTGAAACCTCCCCCATGGATACTGGGCGGTGATTGCATAGAGAGCAATGCTGGCTGTTTCTGAGCTATATTAGAGGCAGTTGCATGTACTTTTTCTACTAAATACTTACTGAATATTTCTTGAGACCTCAGGGACCCTTTGCTGAATGCCCACAGCACAGTCATAGAAACTGGACATAATAGTGCCACACCAGCTCCAGCAGCAGGTTGTACACCAGCTGTTTCACTGATGTCCTTACTGAGCAGATCCACTCTCAGGAGCTTGTCTGTGTCCAGACCCCTTTGTCTTCCAGGACCAGGCATCTTAGAGAACACAGGCTGAGGCCCTTTGTCAGATGTGTCCTCAGTGCCTGCAGAGTTTGTGCCTCGGAACAGGGGGTGTTCTCAGAAGTGAGGAAAGCAGCTCCCCTCTAATAGGCCAATGTCAACTCTCAGGAACTACCCAGAAAAAAAAAAAAATCAAGCTGGGTCTGAAAGACTTCTTGCCCAGAGAAAACCTCCTTCTGGCATCCGCTAGTCCTTTCAAAGTTATGAAGTGTATTTATAACTTAGCCCTCAATTAATATCTGCTGTAGCCAGGACCTCCCTCCCGTGGGCAGCACTGCACTGAGGAGATCAAGGGTGCCCTGTTGGGGAGGGCTTGGCTCCGGCACCCTATCACGGCCATGATTGTTATGTAAACACAGAGCCCAGCTCCAGGGTGGCTTGCCCATCTGCTCCCCGGCCACACGCTTCTAGCTGCCCTAATCATTTTCCATCCTCTTAGGTGGAAACTTGGAAAACCGACAGGACTTTCTGTCTCCCTTTCATTTGCTAACGAGCCATTTCAGCTAAGCCTGGCTGCCTATTCTTCTCCGGCATTTGTGTTTGTGAAAAGACCCGTCTCAAATTTCTGGGGCAGGAGCAGCTGCTCCTGAGGCCGCCTTTCACTGGACCTGTCTCCCCGTGCCTGCCCCCACCCGCTCCCTCCCTTTGTCCCTGTCAAAGCCAGCCCCCCTCACCACCCTGACCCTTGGCCAACTCGGAGCCTTCCTCTTTGTCAGCCTCCCAGACTAGTTTCACCCTAAATCAAGCATTGTTTGGGCTCCTGAGGCCAGCACGTGCCCACACCCCCTAATCTTTTAATTTCACCCCAGGAGAAAAGCAGCTGTTAGCGATACACGCAGTGTACAGCTGTTGGCTGGGCCTGCTGCCGGCTGGGGAACAATGAAGAAGAGAATCCTTGCATCTCCCCCTCTCTTTCTTACTCGATTTTTTTCCTCTTTTTGCAACAGTTGGCAGCACGTGCTGTGAAATGTGGTCTTAGTAGAAAAGCCACCCTGCCCCAAAGTGGGGCTTTGTCTGCACCCATTCACCGACACACCCTTCTATTTCTGAAGATCCCTGGCATGTGGCACGACCCACTTGCCACCAGAGCAGTCATCTGATTAATTACAGGGTGAGCCCCAGATGGGCAGAAGAGACCCCGCACTGGCTCCTGGCACCAGTGTGTGCCCACCTGGGGCTCCTAGAGCCTGCAACCCTGAGGTCTGGTGCCACTTCAGGACCTGGAGGTCTTTGTGTGTGATTTAGATTAAGGGATCCACAGAGCATGCAGAACCAGAGTGTAAGAAGATGAATGCCCATTGGCAAAGGCAGCCAAGGTCGACCTCACATAGGAGAATCAACACCAGTAAGACCCTGAGCAGGCGAGGAAGCTTGATTTTTCTGGGCTCTCTCAGCCCGAGACATTGAACCAGGACTGAGAAGACCAGAGCTACCAGGGGCTGTAGGTGTCTTCCTCAGCCAGGCATGTCACCTCCCTGGGACATAGCACCCCCACTTCTGACTTCACAGACTTCACAGGGCACTGCCCTGGGCAAGCTGGCCAAGTGTTGGAAGATTCCCCACCTGTACCAATCCGCACAGACCTGGAGCTCAGGAAATCCAACCGGTACGATTTGGCAAGCTATAGTTTTGATTCCAATTAATTTAAATAGTCACCCGTGACTAGTGGCTGCAGTGTAGGAAAGTTTGAAGATTTCAAGAAATAACATTTGAAAATGCAGTTGCCAGGCGATTTCACTTTTTCAGGAACATCCTGAAAACAGGAGTCTTAAGGCTCCAGATTGCTCTGATGGGTGGCAGAGTGGACTTCTGGCTCCATGGCCAGGATCCACTGTGCATTTGGAAGGTGCTGAGCTGTTTAACACTCACTTTTCTGAAATACAGCTCTTTCCTTTGATGATTCTCAGAGCCCGCCTGCAAGCAGGCAGCCTCCGCCTCCACATCTGTCCCTCTTCATCCTGTCAGGGAAGGGACACAGAGATGTCACTGCCCAGAGGGCTTTCATGCAGCCACAGGTTGGCACGGGCCTCTCTCCACTCTCTGTATCTCACCTGGTGGGCAACTGAGAGATCCCGGCAGAAACCCGATGCTCTCCAGAGGAGCATATGGCGAGCTGCACACCTGCCTGGTGCCACACCTGCCGGGCCTCTCAAGGGTGTGGGGCCGCCGGCTGGGGTGCTCCAGGCCATGGGCAAAGCGTCCGTCAGATCCATTTGCATGCTGGACGCCTGCCACGTGCCTGGACTCCGGGCAGATCTGACGCAGCGTGTCATTGCTTTGAAGGTCGGCAAATCTGGAGAAGCCGCTCCCCAGACAACAAAGCTGCAGTCCGTCCGGGACGCCTCTGGGGCCCTGTGAAGGGAGCAGGCAGCACGAGCCAGCTCTCCAGGAGCCCCTGCCCCCAGAGGACCCAGCTAGGCTGCCCAGAGCCAGGGAAGGAGGGCCAGTGCCTTAAACAGGCCAACATGGCCCTGGAGGCTGGCTTCACACAAACCCCGTTTCCACTGTTGCTGGGCGTCCACATCCTTTCAGACAAAGCATCACTCTGGATTTTATCTGTGTCTGTCATGAGCAGAAGAAAATGGCTGGCCACGTGTGACCACATTATGAATGACTGTCTCCTCCAAATGCTGGTAACTGTAATCCACCACTGAGCATCCAAAGCAAAGAAGTCAGAAGTGAGTCTCTCTCTCTCTCTCTCTCTCTCTCTCTCTCTCTCTCTCTCTCTCTCTCTCTCTCTCTCTCTCTCTCTCTCTCTCTCTCTCTCTCTCTCTCTCAGAACAAATGACCTGATACCTTTGCCCCCTCCTGCCACAGGACAAGGGACAAAGAGGGCAAGTTGTATGGGACTCATTTGTAAGAAATCCTGCCCGGGGAAGATCTGGCCCTTAACCCTGGAAAAGGGTGAAATGTCAATCCAGCCAGCGTGGCCCTGTCCCCGCAGTTGCCCTTGGGGGTGGTGACTCCACACCCACACCCCTGCCAGCCAGCAGCTTCTAACCCACCGCTGGCACCTCGGCCATCTGTTCAGGCATGGGACCACCACACATTTGATGGGGACAGAAGAGGAGCCGTGTGGTGATAAGACCAGGGTGCTAAGAGAGGGGTACCCTGTGAAATATTGCGACACTCGAGGCCAGGCTCATGGCTGCGGCCGAAAGCCCCCCACCCCTACCCCACTAGCTCCAGGAGAAGTGGGTGACCGGCAGGAGCATTTTAAGGCCATTAGCATAGAACAATGGGAGCCCCAAAGGGTAATCCGGGAACAGAAGAATGAGAGGCAGCCTGTGCCAGCCCAGCCCAGGGCTAGTTCATTACCCAGACAGCAGATGGAGGGTGTCCTGATTGCTGGGCAGAACTTGTCAGTGGGGAAAAGGAGCTAGCAGCCCCGCCCTGTCCCCCAAGACCCTGCAGGCAATGGACTTCCTGGAGGAAAACCTGTACTTTCAGCTTGGTCATATAAAAGCCCCCATTATGTCCCCAACAGTGCACTGGGACCCCTGAGCAAGAAGTGTCCCTCAGGAGGGGCCTAGGCCCCAGGCTTGGGTCCCGTTGTTGCCTCTCTCTCCACTCACCCATTTTGTTTTCATTTTTTAAAAATCTTTTTTATGTGTGTGAATTTTAAAAACTCTTTATTGACAACTTCCATAAATATAAACAATATAACAGGATCGGAATCCTTTTCCTCCTCCTCCTCCTCCTCCTCCTCCTCCTCCTCCCTAATCCTCCTCACTGAATCCCTTCTTCCCAAACGT
Source organism: Zapus hudsonius (assembly GCA_004024765.1). Lineage (NCBI taxonomy): Eukaryota > Metazoa > Chordata > Mammalia > Rodentia > Dipodidae > Zapus > Zapus hudsonius. The sequence continues at coordinate 26,083 of PVHP010004492.1, read as the reverse complement.
CTTCTGTTTGATGCCATTATTTCCCCCATCATGCAGGTCTCGTGTAGGTCACTGTGACGTCATGAAGACCAAGGCCACTTGTGCCTGGAAGACAGGATTGTAGGCACTCCTCCCTTTCCTTTGGCTCTACCATTCTTCCTGCCACCTCCTCTGCAATGGTCCCTGAGCCTTAGAGGGGCTGATAGAGATGCCATGTTTAGTGCTGCTGAGCACTCCAGTGTCACGGCTGCTGAGCTGTTTTAAATTGGCTTGTAGGATGAGCTTGCAGAGGGGCTTTGGAAACGGAAACCCAGAGGCCTTGCCCCGGAGGAAGCCTTAGCACAGGGACAGCGTACACTTGAGGCCTTGCACCTTGGAGATGCTCACATTGAAGATGTGCACCTGGGGGGAGGTGTACACTGGGTGGTGCACCCACTGGGGTGAGCATACTAGGGGTTGGGAGAACAGGCAGACTGCGGGTATCTTCCTGCAGAAAAACACACTGGGGCCATGCACACTGGCCCAGGCACTTCCATTCCCCTTTCTAGCTCAAGAGTCCTGCCATCAGCTCTCAGCAGGCTTCACCAGAGAAGAAAACTGCTCAGGCTTCTTGGTGAAGCTGGAGCCAAAGCCAAGAAGCTAGGAGAACCCTGCGTTTCTCTCTCACCTGCCCTGAAATCTAAATCATGTCGTCAGAGTCTTCTGCTGCCAGATGGTCCTCATAGAACCCTGTACCTTCTAGAATTAGAATGGTTCAGCTAGCACAGTTGAGTTCCACGCCTGCCATAGCCTCTCCAGCCAAAGCTATGTCTTCAGGGCCAAAATCCCCATCCAATGAGCTGGAAAGATGGCTCAGTGGGTAAAGCATTTGTCCTACAAGCATGGGGACCTAGTTTGGATTCCTGGCACCCACTGTACGCCTGTAACACCAGCACTGGGGTGACAAAGATACAGGATTTCTGGGGCTTGCTGGCTAGCTTGTCTGGCTGAATTGGTGAGATGCAGGTTCCATGAGAGACTCGTCTCAACAGAATAAGGTGAGGGGTGACTAAGAAAGACATCTGGTGCCTACACACACATGTGCACATGCATGCACCCACAGGCATTGGAACACACACACACACACACACACACACAGGAACATTCCACAGTAGAGGTCATTTTTCCCTTCTGCTTCCAACCACGATGCCTCCTCTTCTACCTTCTCTGTGCTTGAAAAAGTGTTTCCAGACAGTGTGTCTGCAAGTGTCCCCATTTTACTTCAGCCTGCAGAATAAGCAATGCCCTGCATGTGTACTAAGTCTGCCTGAAGATCACCGTAGAAGGAACATTGTTCTTCCAGATCAGGTTAAAGCTCCATTCCTCCGTGCTTGCAGCCAGACTCAGCTCCGTGTTAGCAGAAATGCAAGCTGGGAGCAACCTGCCATTTCCTCCACTGCTTTATTCCCCCCAGTGAACCAGTACCCACAGGAGGCTTTGGGTGAAGTGTCTGCATGGTGATGGCTTCCAGACACTCTCACCAAGCCACAGGTTGTTTCCTTGGCACCTCCCCTGTTTGGCAGTTATTTCAAGAACACTTCAATATGCATATAGAAGATACTGCATGTTTTCAAACCAATCTCTGGACAACGTTAGGAGCTTTTCCCATACAAGGGACTCCTCCTGTGAGGCTTGCTGGGGCTGCCGCCTCACTGCAGAGGGCATCAGGGCCTGGCATACGGGCTCTGCTCTCTGCCTCGCTCGCAGCTACTCGAGCTTGCTGACCATCCTCAACCTTCCTTAGCTCACAGCTCTCTGCCATCATCTTCACGTGCCATTCCCCCGTCTCGGTCTGAATTTCCCATCTTTATAAGACACTGAGCCAGTCTTCTAGGATTAGAACTGACCTCACTGTCACTTAATGATGTCTATAAAGACTGTGTCCAAAAGTGTCCAAGGAGTCGTCATAACACAACCATCACCATGTCACGATCACTACCACCATTGTCACCCCCGCCAGCAACATCACCGTCACTCCCACCATCTTCCTCAACATCAAAACTCCACCATCACCATGAGTGTCACCACGATCCCCACCACTGTCGTCATCACTACCACGAGCAGGACTAAGGAGATGTCTCCGCTGGTCAGAGAGCTTCCTGCACAAGCATGAGGACCTGAGCTTGATCCCCAGCACCCACGTAACAACCCAGCTACGGCCACGCATGTCTGTAACCCCAGTGCTGAGCAGGATAGAGACAAGGGAATCACGGAGGCTCCCTGGAGAGACTCTGTCTCAGGGAAATAAGACAGAATAGAGACAGTGGATCTCCACATGTGTGTGCGGGACACACACATGCACTGCACACACCCAAGCCCACCACCATCACTACCATTACCATCATGGCTGTCACCAGTGCTCACGTCGAATCACCTCCATTATCACTGTCATCATCCCCACGGCATCATCCCTGCCAGCTGCCATTTCCGTTGCAGCTCACCCGCTCCTCCTTCAGCCTCTGACGCAAACACTGCCATTTTTAAAGATGAGGCCCCTGCAGCCCAGAAGGCACCACAGACAGGGCCTGGGAAGCAGGATGTGAACGCAGCTATCAGGCTTTGGGATCTGTGTCCTTAGGGACATTCTGATGGACACTTTACAGTAACAAAAACCTGGACACACCTGAATTCTTCCCGCAGAGGAGCTCTGTGCAATGACTGGCCATCAGGCACATCTCCGAAGCAGAAAGAAAGCATTTACGAAGTGTGGATTTATTTATACCATAATGTGAAAGAACGCTGGACTGGGGGATGGCTCAGTGGTGGTGGAGCATTTGAATTGACACACACGTGTGCACAAACAGGCAAAATTTAGCCATCCATCAATTAGTGACTCATAGATTACCAAACGAGGTGACGATCAACATAGAATTCAGGCCAGGGCTGATGGCAAGGAAAGTGACAAACCAGGGAAGAAGGTGGTAGAACTATTTCAGGGTTTGGGTAGCATTGTCCCCGCTAACCTGTGTGTCTTTCTTGATTCATTTTAGCGACGCCTCATGGAAGCATAAATTGTATATGTGCACTGCACGGTATATGCACATTCTTTTCACCTCCAGAGGAGGAGGAGTGGCGAGGAATATGGAAGCACCTTCCTGCCAGAAGAGCGGAGCATTTCTGCTGAGGCCAGAGCCTGTCTGCAGCACAACTGGTCTCTGAGTGGACACCCTGACTCCCAGCGCCACCCCGACCTGCTCACCGTAAGGCGAGGCACGTGTGAGCAAAAATCTTAGTTTGTGCCAAATAGCGAAGCTTACTACTCGCATTTAAATCCACTCTGGGGCCCCGTCTGTCATCGGGGCACACAGGACACCCCATTTCAGAGCAGCTAGGAGCCTCAAGCCTGGTGGCACCTCCCAGTGCACACTCTGGGCATCTTGAAGTCTCAGGGACTCTCAGTGGCCTGAAGACAAGATGCTTGGAGGGTCTCCCTCTGAAGACTCCCCATCTCCTTAAGCCCTGCCCTGGAGCATAAGCTTTCCTCTTGCCTTGCCCTGGGAAAGGGGTCTGTCTCTGAGCACAGACAGGGTCCAGCACCCTGCTGCTAAGCACAGCACGACTTTGGAGAAAAATATAACCCCAGAACATTGTCCAGACCTGTGCAGGCAAAATCGAAATGCTGGGTGGTCACCTCTGAGCCACCCCTGAGTTCTTCCCACCTTGCATCCAACTATTCCCTTCCCTGCCCTGCTGGGGTGCCAGACTACCTCTCCTTTATTTCCAAGCTCCACCCCTAAGGCCTTTCCCAGTCCCCCTCTCTCCTGTGAGCATTGACAGCCAGAAGGAAGGAATGGGGGACACTGAAGGGAGATGACAGCCTGAGAGAAGAGAGCTCAGGCCCTCACAGCCCTGACCAACCTAGTCTCCGCCTCAGGGCACAAGGTCCATCTGTTATGAACACCTTAGCAGGACCAGAGTGGATGGGCCTTTGACCTCACCACCACCTCAGGTCCAGGGAATTCTCTCTCCTTTACACACACACACACACACACACACACACACACACACACACACACACACACACACACACACACATACACACACGTACAATGGCATGTTCATAATACAGTTATGTGTACACATGCATGTACGCGGTCACACACACACACACACACA
>PVHP010004492.1:0-21849 GCA_004024765.1 Zapus hudsonius | reverse complement strand
TACACACACACACATACACACACGTACAATGGCATGTTCATAATACAGTTATGTGTACACATGCATGTACGCGGTCACACACACACACACACACAGTGACAGCACATACGCCTCAGACAAACACCCAGAGACCATTTGTTAACCAAGCCCCAGGTCTAGCTCTTCAGCCTAGTTGTGAGAAGCGGGCTTGTTTGGCTGGCAGGTCTGCAACTCCCAGCCAGTCATTCCAAATACAAAAAGCCCTGGGAACAGAATGCGTTCCAAACAGGTTTGCTGTAGTTTCCCCTGAATGCACGTGAGGCTTTCTCTCCCCCGCTCAGTTGTGCCATGAAACACAGACACCTTAGCCTGCCATGTGCCACCCACGCATGGACGGTGGTGTGGAGCACATGATGGTGCAAAATCCAAAACACCCACGGGATCCCATGGGCTCAGGGCTGCAGGCGAGGGACCGTGTCCACAGTCAGCATGTCTACAGAGTACACAGTGCCGTTCCCAAGGAAGCCAGGGTCTCAGTGCAGGAGACACAGGGCATTACAAAGACAGAGAAGAGACACATCAAGTCACATTCACCCCCACTCCTTTCAGATCTGCAGCTCAAGAAGCTTCTAGAAAACTTGGACTGCCTTTCACTGCCAGGGTCAGGTCTTGTAAATGCCACAGGCTCACCATGTACTGCAAAGGATTGCTAAGGGTCCCTCTGTCTTCTGCCATCCCTGGCTTCCCTCTCCTTGTGCACACACACATATATGCAGACACGTGCACACATAGTGTTACAGATGCACAGGTCCACACACATAGCATCTACTGCAGACACGCTGATGCACACAGACCCTTCCGTAGCAGAGGCTTTTCCAGCACACCTGTCCAGGCCACTGCAGCAAGCACGTGTTGCCAGAGGCAGAGTAAACCTGAATGTGGATGTGACATGTCGGTAAGGCTGGTGTCTCCCCGACTGGTCTCCAAGCCCACCACAACTCACACTACCCAACAAAGAAGCCCCTGCACTCACCCCCCAGGACTTCATTCCAAAGGGCTTTTCCCCTTTTCTAAAATGTTCTCAAAGAGATCTCAGAGTCAACAAAGAAGCCTGGCTCATTGCACACCTGTCAGGGGGAAATGGAAGCAGTTGCTACACTGAAAAGCTATTTAAGATCTGTCCAAACATCAAAGCCTTCACCTCTTTGAGAGGGATCCTCAGATCCCAGGGCCACCTTGTGGAAAGCTGACAGCCAAGGGGCGGGGTGGGAGCTCCCCACTGGGGGAGGAGGATGGTGCTTCAGGGAAATGGAGAAGTAGAGAGTTGTAATTCACCCCTGTGATCCCCAAGGAGTTCACAGCTGAGTGCTGACACCTGCTTCCTAGGGAACAGCTCTGGGTATCCTCATGCAGTCCTCCTACCGAGGAGCTGAGAACCTCACTGGGCAGAGTCCACTGTTCCTCCTGCTTCCCATCCTGCCTGTTTTATCGCCTGTGTCAACATGTATTTCCCAACAAAACCAAAGAGCCCCGTGGGCAAATATTCTGACATCTCCGGGAACATGTCAGGTGTGAGGCTCTGAGGGGAGAAGACACATCAGCCAGGACCCACTCACCTGGGTAGATGCAGCAGTAAACCTTCTATGTGTGTCCCAGGTGACTTGGGCACAGGGCCAGATCTCACTCACCTGGGGCGTGGACAGCCTGTGCAAAGCCCAGGAAGTTTGGTGGGAGGCTGGTCTGTAGGTTGACACCCACCATTTATAAGTGAATGGTTGGATCAAAGCCCTTTTCTGATAACAAGCAATTTTAACACTCACTTTATCCTGAAATGGTTACATGGTTGCTATTATATACCTATAATATCACGATAAATGATGCTGAATTGGTGGGTGGATGGGTGGATGTATGCATGGATGGATGGGTAGTTCATGTAATATTTACTGGTGATACAAGGAATGAAGAAAAATTAACAATGACATATATTTGGATAGCAAATGTTTCAGCCCACCTACCCTGATGGACACGGCAAGTCCCCTCTGTCATGGGCATGGGGTAGAACTTCTGAGGATGCTTCCTGGCACTGGTCATCCCTTCAGGAATTCCGAGGCCCTTAGTAGCATTCACTAGTGCTGGGGTTTTCTTGTGGAAACTTAGCAAAGCAAAGTCGAGAGCAGGAGTGTCCAGTCTTTTGGTCTTAGCACACGGCTTTGTCATCTACAGTGTGTCCGGCTGCCTTCATAGCTGCCTTGAGATGCATGCGGCTTGTGGGCCACAGGCTGGACCAGCCTGGTCTAGAACCTCCCTTAATAGACATCACTGCTGCTTGTCTTGGAAATGTGGTGTCTGTTTATCGACCTGAGGAAGGCATGGTGTTGACAGTCGGAGAAGAGCATAGCCCTCAAATGCAGGCCCTCTGCTCTAGTGAGTGGCTGCCTATAACCCATTCTGCCCTGGGAAACCTCAAGCACCCCAGCCCTGTCCCCTTGAACATTCTTTCAACCAAAAACTGCACCCCAATTCCCAGTATACCACTATGAACCCCCCCCTGCTTCTGAGGGCCAACAATGGGGGATGAAACCAATCCCATTGGTAGATCGATGCTGGGGCCTAGCAGCCATGCATCCACATTCCATCCTTCATAACAGCAAGCCCTGTGCCACCCACGGGCCACCCGTGGACCCTCCAAGTCCCCTTTGTCAGCCCCTGGACAATGTGGCCAGGGCTATGCAGAAGCACCAATCCTAGGCCGTGTCCAAATGAAGTTCAGCCCTGATGGAGGGACTGAGGTCTCCAAGATCAACCTGGAAGCCTCCCTCAGCTGGTTCAGACATACTGGGGGGTCACACCTACCAAGGACTCATCAATGCTAATCTCTACACATATTGGATCCTAAGAAGTTACACATCTCATGATGGGTCCAGAATCCCCCTCCTTCCCCTGCTGGCCCCAAACCCTGCTACCTGACTTTGGCATCTACCCATGACTTGACTCTCCTTGCCTCACTAGAGAACCAGGGCCAGTCAGCCAGCAGGTAGAAGCTGGTAGGTGGGATATGCCTGGCTTTATCACCTACTTCCACATTGCCTGGATTGCTTGATACTGAGCCTCAGCTCAAGGTCCCAGCAGACCAGGACAGAACAGGATGAGTTATTCAAGGGCTAGGATTGATAGCTCAGGGGTTAAAAGCACTTGCTGTATAAGCCTGATGACCAGAGTTTGGATCCCTAGAACCCATGTAAATCTGGACACAAGTAGGCCACACATCTATGATCCCAACCATCCTATAGAAATGGGAGCCAAAGGGGCTTGAGAGATGGCTTAGCAGTTAAAGTGCTTGTCTACAAGGCCTAACAAACCGGGTTCGATTCCTCAGTACCCACACAGCCAGATGCACAAAATGGAATTCATTTTCAGTGACTAGAAGCCCTGGCACACCCACATCCTTCCTTCCTTCCTTCCTTCCTTCCTTCTTCCCTTACACCCACATCCTTCCTTCCTTCCTCCCTTCCATCCTTCCTTTCTTTCTCTCTCTTTCTCTCTCTCTGCTTGCAAATAAATAAATAAAAATGATTTTGTAAAAAAGAAAAAGAAATGGGAGGTAGAATTGAGACTCCTGAAGTTCGTGGGCCAGCTACTCTGATGCTTGTGGAGGCAAAAACATTAAGAGTCCCTGTCTCAAGCATGGAGGAAGTTGGGACCAACAACCCAAGGATGTCCTCTTCATAAGCAACCAATGCCATCATAGCAGCCCCGCTTAGTGACCTCATCTGGCCCTAGTCACTTCTCAAAGGCCCCACTTCCTAACCCCATCAGCATACAAATGTGACAATTTGGGTTTCCAACCCCTGACTTCTAGGGAACAAATTCAAACCACCTTAGCCTTCCTGGCGCTGTGACAGTACACAGCATTCTCATCCTAGAGCCCCTTAAATCCAAGCTGATGATGCAAGCACCTCTCTGCCTGGTGGGAATAAGCCGCCCATCGAAGCCCCCTCCTCTGGGATAAGTCTACACACTCCACGGAGAAAGACAACGGTCATGGGGAAGGCAAGGCAAAGCCTGGGGCCAGTTCTCTGACCATGGACAACTGTAGTCGGATCTCTGAGAGCCAGGATTTTTAAACTGAATTCTTGGAAGAACCTTTTTCCAACTCCTTCCTTACTAAGATCAGCTGTCAGGAACTCCATCAAACATAAAACGAGCTGATGATGGCTGGGGACATGGCTCAGCGGTAAAGCAACTGCCACACAAGCGTGGGGATCTGAGTTTGACTCTCAACACCCACATATAAGCTGGGTGTGGTAGTGCAAGTCTATAACTCTAACACTGCAGAGGCAGAAGAGGATCCCAGGGGCTTGCTGACCAGCTAGTCTTGCCAAATCGATGAGCTTTGGATTCAGGAAGAGACCCTGTTTCAATAAAAACTGTGGAGAGCAATGAAGGGTGAAATTTGACATTGATCTCTGGCCTCCACATGCACACATACATGTGCGCACACATACACATACCATATAAAGAAAGAAGTTAGTATGGAGAGAGGTATTTTCTGGTCTTGGATCTGAACTTGGCCAGAGCTTGCTAGTTCAAGTGTGACCTTATCCCCCGTCTCCCTGAGCTCTTCTGGGACTGGTTTGCTCAACCTCTAAGATAGGCTAAGAGTGGAGCAGGCGCACCCACCCTGGAGGAGTTGTGGCTGGTGGCAGTGGGGTACCTGAGTGCACAGGAGTTGGGTGGAGACCAGAATCCCAGGTCTCTGCAGCAGGAAGCAGGTTTCTCCTTCTCCTGAACCCTGCTGGCTCCTGTCCTCTGGGCCCAGGAGTGACCAAACAGGTTCTCCAGGTAGCAGGAGCAGAGGGTACAGGGCTGGGAACACCTTGTTCCAAGCTGTGTCCTGAAGAGCTGTGTGCACAACCCAGTGTGTGGGTGGCACATCCTTCATGTGTCCCCAACCGTGACCTGGAGCATGCCAGAAGAAGAAAACTACTCTCCATCAGGGTTAAACTGGGCTGTTGTTTAAGCTAGAAAAGAAAAGCTCAGAGAAAGGCAGGTTTCTTCTCTTCTGTGTTCTTGGGGGGGGTAGCAGAAAGCTCAGGCCTCCCCCTCCTGGGGACAGGTCAGATGTGGACAGCATCTCCAGTAGAAACCCTAATCTGGAGAGAGGATCATATTGTGTTGTTCTTTGCTTAGCTAAGGCAAATCTGGGAAGCAGGGGTTTAGTCCCCTGGAATCTCTACAAGGGGGTCCCAAGAATCTGCATTTGTCAAAGTACCAGGTAAGGGCTGGGGAGACGGCTGTGATGAAAGTGCTCGCTTGCAAAGCCTGCCAGCCTGGGGGTTTGATTCCCCACCCAGTGCCCACGTAAAACCAGATGCACAGAGTTTGTGAGCAGTGGCAAGAGGTCCTGGTCTCTCTCTCCCCTCTCTCCTTGCAAATTAAAAAATAAATAAAATATGTTATTTTGTACAGACTAATGTCTAGGAGCTATGCCCATCCATACCCCAGGAATCCAGAGCATCCCTCCCAGCATAGAGATAATAAAGTTCAAGGGGTCTTTTAACATTGACGTTAATGGGTTGGCATAGATAGAGATGGGATACTCTTTTCCCCTAAGTGAGAGGATCCTCCCCTGAGGCTGGCTGTCACCTTGTGCTGCCCATATCCTGGCCCCAAACATGCCCATCTCTCTAGCTTTTGTGTTCTCACTTTCCAACCTAGGCTGATGGCATCTGCCCCTCCCCCAACCCCAGTTGGCTACCCACTCCAACACACTTGGCTCAGCTGAGACCTAGTCCTATATTTCGCAATCAGCAATCAGTCAAATGTCACTCCCCACCTGGTGGCTGGCTCTAGAGAAAGGGCTCTGATCCTTCCTACAGCCAAGCTCTGCACCCAAGGGTTCAAGGAAAGAAGGAGCAGACACAGCAAGGAAAGCTTTTTCTCCTTGAGCCATTGCCCGGGCCTGAGTCTGGACAGCATCTCTCGCTGTCATCCTTGTCAATAAGGAAGCCAGGAGCGAGAAGGCTTTGGAGAGGGCTGCATTGAGCTCTCGAGATAAAGGCTCTCTCCCTACACTCCTAGTTCGCAAAAGTACCTTATGACAGAGGGATTCCCTCCAGTGACTGGGCAAAGCCCAAGAGCAGTTAGCTACTGCTCTGCCCGAGGTTCTCCAACTGGCAGCAGAAACCCATTTAGGTACCACCCCGTCTAAGTAAAGTAAATCCTTCACTCTGAGATGCCTTAAAAACCAGGAGCAATTCCCTTAAGATGGGCAGACAGGTTGTCCATGCCAATGGGTGCAACAGTGGCACGTCTGTTATGGGGGAAACCAACCACTCTCTAATTGGACTGGAGGTCTGCTCCATGGAAGAGAATACATGCTTATTACTGATAGAGCTACTCAAAAGCCTATGGTGGGGGAAGACATGGACCCTAAGGGAGTAACACCTGACTAAACGCATGTATTATGCCCACCAAACTGCTTCATAAGTAGTTTTAATATGTAATTTCATATATAATGATTCTCTCTTGTCTGGAGAAACTTATCTTTCCAGATGATGGTGACCACAGGGATAACTCAAGAGACACCATACTGCTGAGAAGACAGTGCAGTGTTCAGCACTGGGACATCTCTCTTGTAAGAGCCAAAGGAAGGGTGGGACTGCTTACAACACAAAGTTCCAGAAACAAAATGGCCTTGATATTCATGACTTTGCAGTGCCTGGCACTACCTACACAAGACCTTCAGAGTAGGAGGAAAAGATGATGTCATCAAAACAAAATGGAAACTAATTGAGAGGTGGAGTGGATGTGATGGAGACTTGAAAGGGGGGAGAACGGGGGCTGGGAGGGGATTACCATGGTTTATTGTCTATAATTACAGAGGCTATCAATAAAAAGTTTTTAAAAATCAGGGGCAATTCTCTTGTTTTGGAAATTGGCCATGTGTCACCAGCAAGAGAGCCTGGCTGTGCTAACCCAGAGCCACTCCCAGAGCCCAGATGGGCCCTCACATAGCCACATGGTACCCATTGTCAGTCCTGGCAGAACCTTTTTTCCAGCTCTTCCCTGGAGAGCAAACAGAAGTGGGAGAAAGGAGTGAGTGTGGGGGTGGGGGATGAAGACCCCTGGGGGCTCCTGGAAAAGGACCAGGTTGGGAGCCGCAGAGGCTACTGGGAATCTGAGGGGACAAGATGGATGTCAGTGTCATGATTACAAGACCTATTTTCTGGGTGCACTGCTGGGGGAGGGGTTCAGTCCCTGGGTCTTTGGTCTTGACACCCATCCCAGCTCAAAAGCCTAGTCAAGAATCCTTTGCAAGACTTGTCTCCATCCTCCACTCCCAAGCTCTCAGCGCCCTTAGGTGCAAATTTTTCTCCCAAGATAAGGACCATGCATGTTTGGACATGTGTGCAGTCCTCAAGCGGAGTGATGACTCTCCCTGGGGCATCAGGAGTCTGGGCTGGTACACAAGAAGGAGAGACCCTACCTCAAACGAGGTAGACCGTGAGGATCAGTACTAGATAGTTCTCTGATCTCAACACATGCTCGGTGGCACACCCATAGCCCTACTCACACATGTGAACTTACACACACACAAGGGTGAGAAGCCGCCCCCTGTGCAGGAGCTTATGTGAGCAGAGGGCCTGGGTGACAGGCGGAGGCCATGACACAGCCTCCGGTCTTAGCACACACACAGCCCATGGGTCACTGTGCTCAGCCACGTTGGCTGAGAGGAGTGAATGCACTCCTGGCATGGATCGCAGCCTCAGCCTCAGGCCAGAGCAGCCCGAGCCCAGCGTTGGCAGCCACCCAGCTAGCCTCACCATGAAATGAGATTAAAACCACACAGTGCAGCAGCGGACCAGCCCAGGGGCTACTAATCACTGCAGGCCCATGCCCCTGTGCAGCCCTGGCAAATGGGGAAACTGAGGCCAGCAGCTCTGGTGACATTGCTGTGACCCATGCTAAGGATCTCAGAAGGCACTTCAGATAATCCCTGATGCTAGCAGACGCTGACCCTGAGGGTGACTTCCACATGGTCCCCTGTCCAGAGTCAGCTGCCTCTGTTTCCCTGGGGGCCTTCAGCAAAGGGACAGACGACTGACTCTGTTGTGGTGACGGGACCCGGTTGTGCAATTTGTGCTGAGCTCTCATGGCTTCCCTCCCAGTGGTGCTGTGTGTTTGGTTCAAACAGTACGTGAAGATTTGTCCACAAGCACAGTTCGAGCCTGGAGCCTGCTGGAAGCACATTTCACAAGGGTCCCTTTCGTTCTCTGCTAGCAGAAGACGGGCTGACTGCAGAAGGGCCATTGCTCCTCTTCTCTGTGGTGTTTACACTTTCCTAGTCCCGGGAAAGAGGCCACTCCGCAGACATTCCCCTCCTTCTGAGCACCTTCCCAAATTTCGGTCACTCGGGCCCTGGCTCTGCTCACCCTTGGCAAAAGCTCAGTGACGCTCAGGTTGACTGGGAGCCAGACAGGAAGTGCTCCTGAGTCTGCAGGCCATTCAGATGTGCAAATGCAACTGTGAGAGCCCTTCACTGGTGCCAACCGTTGGGTTTAGCACAACAAAATGAGAGATGAGGATCGTGATGGAGAGAGGCTTTGCAGGCTCCCAGTGGGAACATCGTGTTCTGCTTGCCCGAGAGGGACGGGGCCTGCAGCAGGTCCACCGTGTCCTTCTGCACGGCCATGCGCAGAGGGATCGAATCAGCAGAAGGAAGAAGGGCTCGTGGTAGAGCCACGTGACTCCCAGGGGTCCCGTCTTTGTACACTCACTCTCACTTGTCACCTGGGTGTGCCCCCAGAGCCTGCGTGTGTCTGAGGAACGAATACCCAGGGCAAAGCTCTCCGGCATGCATGGAAAGAGCATATGGTGGCCGCACCAGTGACAGCTGCTGGCAGACCTTCTCTGGCAGTCAGGACTGCCGGAATGGAGCCATTAGGCAGGGCCTGTAGCCTCCAGGGCTCCGTGCCCCTGTCCCTTCTGGGCATGCGCAGACAATAGCCCCTCTGCTGAAAGAGGGCTTTCTTGCTTCCAAGAAGTTTTTCTTAAAGTTCAACCAACCTGTGTTCTTAACCCCAGATGTCATCACTAAAGGTGACAGGAGGAAGCTTGGAAATCACGCAAGGCCTGGGATGACTTTCTAAATCTTTTTTTTTTTTTTTTTTTTTTGGCATATGTGTGAGTGTGTGTGCAAGCAAGTTTGCATGCACTGGTGTGCATGAGGGTCTTGACTACTCTCCTCTTTGCTGAGGTAGTCTGAAACACGGAGCTCACCAACTCAGCTAATCCAGGTTCCCTGTCTCCATCTCCCCAGCACTGGGATTACTGGCAGCCACTATGCCCACCCAGCACTTATATGGATGTTAGGGATCCGAACTCTGGTCCTCAGGCTTTTGCAGCAAGCTTTTCCCTCGCCTGAGCTTCTGACTCTTAACCTGTCTTTTCCCAGAGGACAGAGGAACAGTGCCCGTGCCTGATCTCTCGTGAACCCCAGAGCTGTGCTTCCAGGAGAACAAGGCTGAGTGGACTCGGGTTTGTCACTCACGTGCAGCTGTGGCAGGTGATCCCATTAAGGAACAGTCCCAAGCAACTCCCCGAAGTCCAAGAGACTGTGTGGGCCTGTGGCAAGGGCCCATGTATCCCAAACAGTGAGGCACACTGTAGCCCCTAGCCACCGGGTCTCCTTCACGCTTCTCTTTTTAAAATTAATTAATTAATTAATTTAAGAGAGAGAGAGAGAGAAAATTGCACCAGGGCTCTTTCCGCTGCAAACAAACATCACTTTGTGTGTCTGGCTTTCCGTAGATACTGGGGAATGGATCCCAGGCTATCAAGCTTTGCAAATAAGCACGTATAACCATTGAGCAATCTCCTCAGGCCTCTTTCATGCTTTAAATCACTTGCAAATAACCATAGAGAAGAAGAAAAAAGGTGTGTACAATGCAAGAACATAGTTTTGAAAGTGAGAGCTCACATTCACATAAATTTTATTACAGTATATAGTAATTATTTTATCTATTATTAATTTATTACTTATTGAACTTACCATAAGTGTGTGTGTAGTCGATATGTAGGCTTTCGTTTTGTCTATAGTTTTGGGCATCCAGTGGTAGTCTTAGAACGCATCCCTATGAATACAGAGACCGCCATGTGTATACGCATTCTATCAACACTGCCTTTAGCACCCAACCTTGAGATGCCCCACCCTACCCTTCTCACACTCACCTGGAGTCCACCAGCTTACATGGCCCTCTACCTGGCCCAACACAATAAGGAAGACCTTGGTGGAGCAGAGAAAGAAGGGCTGGGCCCCAACATGTCAACCTACCTTGCTAAGGGCCCAGTCAGAGGGTGGAGGTGAAGGCTGTATGCAACATGACCAGAAATTCAGCTGGGGACACACAGGCAGCATGGGATCTTCCTAGAGATCCCATCTTTTAGCTTGAAGCTGGCTGGAGCTGGGGACCCCTGTGGGGACAGACAATCCCTTGCCCACAAGCCTCTAGAAAACCTAGGCAAGCAGCTCAGCCAGCCTCGTGGGGCCTTGGCTGTCTGCCAGCATGAGGAGGCACTGAAAGACAGGCAGAGCTCTGTGATATTTTCACTGTGCCCAGCCACTCTAAGGTACCATGCTGAGAGACAGGGTGTGCCAGGGTGGGTGGGCTTCACTGGCTGGGCATCTGGAGTAGAGTCTACTAAATAGGTCCTAAGTCTTTATGCCTCAAAAGGTGACCTCTGATAACAGAGGGCCCGGAAAAGGAAGCTGGAAGCCAGCTGGCCCTCCTCGGTCAGGCGCCAAGAAGACAAAAGGCCAGGGTGACCCTGTCTGCAGTGATCCCAGAGCCTAACCAGGTCAGCCTGTTGCTCCCCAATCAGCCAGCCCCCGGTGACACCATGTGCACACGCAGGGCCAGAGACTGAAGGAGACAGAGACCCTACTCTGCTCATCCCAGGAGCCCAGACGTGCATGCCACACAGGGCAGGAGTGTGGTGCCAGGCCCCCGAGCAAACTCTTGTCTTCTGGGGGTGCTGGGCGGCCCTAGGCCCTGCAGAGCAGTGCTGGGAGCCAGCATTTTTTCAGGGCTGCGTGAGGCTTTGGAATCTGAAGAATAAAATGTGCTTTTTTACGAGGCAGCTGCAGAGAGGCCAGGCATGGCTTGCAGCCCCGAGCTCTGAGACTATAGCCCTTGAACTGCCTGATAAGGGCTGCGGGGTAGCCTAACCCCCACTCCAGGCCTGCCTGAGGCCACTGGCCCCTCACCCTCCCAAATTCCCACCTGTCCTGGGCTGGCTTGGGGCTGGGAGAGGGACAGGACTTATCTAGTCTGCCTTTCTGAAACTGTTCTGCACCTGGATTCTCATCAAGGCTCTGCCACAGGCCAAGCCCCAGAGCTAGGGCAGAGACACCGGGGCTCTGGTCAGAGGAGTTCAAGGTCTCCTACACCACGCCCCAGGGAAGCAGCAGGGCACAGCCCTTGGCTCAGGGTGCTGGGGGTGCTACAGAAGGAGGGGGGAGGGAGCTGGTAAGGGAAAGAGGTACCAGACAGTCCAGGAATTCTGCAGGGGCCTCCATGGGGTGAGGAGTCAGGTGAAAGAAAAGTGGTGGCTCTGTGGTCTGTGACCCACAGGGGAAGAATAAAGGACCCGGGAGACCACTCACTCTGCAGCAAGGCCTGAGTCAGGATGGGCAGGCGTGCTGTTGGGGGAAACCTGTGTTTGTGGACAGCATACAGATGTTTGGGGAGGGAAGATGCAGGCAAACGTCAGGGACAAGCCGGTGGATGAGACCAAAGTGGGCTGGAGTCAGGAGGGTCACTGAAGGATCTTGGACTTCTGGGGAGGGGTCTTCAGGCTGGAGAGAGGGCAGGTGGCAGGCAGAGGTAAGCCCGGCTAAGTATGCCTGAAGCACTACAGGGAGGTGTGGGGGAGTCTTCCCGTCAGGGCTGAGAACGTGGAAGGCATCAGGAGGAGATGGGTACCCTGAAGCACGTAGCACAGAAAATGCGCACAGGGGGTGACAGAGAAGAGGCTGAAAGCAAAGTCATAAAGTGTGGGGAGAGATTTAAAGCTTCCATGACAAGACCAAAGGTTAACATTCACAATATATCAAAAAGCCTTGACAAATTAATGAGAAAAAGATAAACAACTCCATAAAAACGCTGGTAAAGCCCAACTTTGCCAAACATTGCCTAACTTTACAAAATATTGGCAAAGCCAAACTGGTAAATTGGAGGCAGTAGGCTCCCAGCCTCCCTTGTAGGTCACAGAGAGACCCGTCACTTCCTGCCCCCTGGAGCCTTGTCAGCCCAATGCTGTGTCCCCAGGGCTCCTCCAGTCTCTGCCACAGACACCCTGAAGGACACATTCCATGGTACAGTTAGGCAATGTTTGGCAAAGTTGGCAGGGATTGGGGTAAATGAAAGCAGACATTTTATTGCATTGTTAGCATTTAATGTGATTAATATAACCAAGGAACCCACCTCTCCCAGGAAGAATAATTCGACCACAAAGACCCGAGCAACATGTTCACCTGTAGGACGATGATTGGATGCAAGGTGAATTGAGATGGTGTTCTTCACCCAGACCCACCCGAGGTTCTGCAAACACCCAGCACTGGAGAATGTAGGGAGACAGGTGCCAGGATTCCATGGGTGAAAGTATCAGATTCCAGCAATCTTTGGGAGAGTCATTTGAATATGACTATACAATTTCAATATGCATACTTTTGAGTTAGCAATTCTATCTTCTCTTCGAACGTGTATGTGTGTATAGTGTGTGTGTAATCATGGTCACATGTGGGAGGGGTGTGTGTGTGTGTGTGTGTGTGTGTACATGGTGGGGGTTGTCTTCTTTAAATGCCCTCTACCTTTTTGGTTTGATAAGCGAGGGCTAACTGAGTAGGCTCTTGAGCTAGCAGCAAGCTCCACCCCCCCCCCAGCTCTGGGATAGTAGGTGAGGGTCACCCTGCCGTGTTTGGTTTTACATGGTTACTAGGGATCCAAACTCAGGTTCTCATGTTCACACAACAAACACTTCACTCACTGAACCCCCCCAGACCCAGACCCAGACCCAGACCCAGCAACTGTCCTTTGAGGAATCTGTTGGATAGATAGATCCCTGCTGATCACACACACACACACACACACACACACACACACACACACACACACACACACACACTCCTACAGGTTGATTTTTTGAAAGAAAAAAAAGTTCAAGAAATTTAAATGGGCTAGAATGAGCCCCAAGTTACTGAAAACCTACTCATTCCAAGAAATACGGCAGAACCGGCAAAGTCACTGAGGAAACTCTGTGCATGTCAACATGGGTGGATGTTCGTGGTTCATCAGGGAGAGACTAAGTAAGAAAGTGCTGCTGTGATCCAAAACATGAGTGACCAACATGCTCTTTGGTTGTGAGGTGCCAGACACACACACACACACACACACACACACACACACACACACACACACACGATTTCACAGGAAGTAAAAATACACAGAGGGAATGGGAAGATTGCTCAGTGGATAGAGCACTTGATGACAACCAGGCTTCTGGTCTCCAGCATTTGTGTGAGCTGTAATCCCAGACGGGGACCCAGGGGTAAGGCTGGCAAAGCTAGAATCACCAGATCAGTGAGCCAGGGGTCTACTGAGGAACTTTGCATCAATAAATAAGGTGGAGAAACACCTGACGTCAACCTCTGGCCTACACACACACACACACACACACACACACACACACACACACACACACGTACACACAAAAATACCTAAACAAATCCACCCTACGCTGCAAATCAGGACAGGCAAGAAGCAGTGATTCAGAGGATGCAGTGGACTTCCTTTCACAGGTATGTTTTATTGTGTCATGATGTAGCAAAAAAAAGGAAAAGGAATAATGAGGTAGCTGAGAAGCTTGTATCTAGCAATGTGAGGAGAAAAAGGCCTATCTTCTTTTTTGTTTTTGACACGTATATGTGTGTGATGTGCCTATGCGTATCTGTGTGTTCATATGTGTGCGATTTGGGATGTGACATCAGTGACTTTGCAGTTTTTTTGAGACAGGGTCTCTCACTGAACCTAGAACTGAATCAGCTAGACTTTAGCCAGCAAGGCCCCGCCCGGTTCCCTCTTATCTCCGCTTCGCCAGCACCGGGATGATAGGCTACACCACCACATCCAGCTGTTATGTGGGTGCTAAGGATTAGAACTCAGGTCCTCGTGCTTCACGCTGTGAGCCATCTCCCCAACTTCTTGATCAGTGATGGATAACTTTCTCTCCTCTGTCTCTCTCCTGGAATCACTCTGTCGCTATGTGTGCCTCTTTGGTTTATTCTTTGATTTTCCTCTTTGTCATCTCTGTCATTCTGTTTTCTAGAAGATTCCCTCCACGGCATTTTCCAAGCATCGACCGTGGTACTTTGCTTCTCTGCCATGTGAGTGTGCTCAGTGTGCTTAGACGCTCTGGGGTCTGGAAGTCCTCTTTGGAGCACCCTGGCTTGGGTGTTCTCAGAGCTGTCATGGCTTCCGCATGGCCCTCCTTTCCCTGGCCCTTCTGCATCTTGATGCTTGTTTTCGTCCACTGCTCAGGCCCGGGGCCATTCTCCTCTCACAAGTCCCTGCTGGCTGGTGGGACGGGCTCCCTCGGGAGCTTCCCTGAAGGCTGGTCAGGTGCGCACTGGTAATGTCAATTCCAAGCTCTCACCAAACAAGACTCCTCTGGCCTTCTTCCTGAAAGGGGTGATCAGGTGTGTTCCCAGCACCCCTGGGGAAAGGCCAGTGAGTGAGGGCTGACTGAAAGCAGATTCTCGACCTCGGCACTGTTCAGTGTCCCTGGTCAGTCCCCAGTCTTCTGTCTGCCACGTCCTTGGGGCTCTGTGTGCCACAGCCCCAGGTGTCCCCTGGGCTCCAACCCTCTGGGTCTTCCAGGGAAAACAGGGTCTTGGGCTATTTCCTTCAGCCTGGCAGGTGGATGGAGGAGAAAAGCAGCAGATTATGGCGAAAGCCAAGGCAGTACAAGTTCTGAGCTGAGGCCAGACAACCCCACAGTGGCCACCTGGAGACGTGGCTGCCACCTGGAAGCGCTCACCACCAAGCCGCTGGGGAGCCATGCTGAGTCTCCCCAGAGGAGCTCCCAACGAGGTGGCGCCAACTCAGCCAGTCCTGCTTGGTCCTGTAGGAACCCTGAGCACAGACAGGGAGGCTGAAAAACAGTTCTTACATAGCCGATGTTCGGCTGCTTTCCTGTGAGCCAGCAGGAACTGGAACAATCACAAACTTCCAGTTTGTTATGTCATGAGCCACAGCAGACACACACCACACACCACACATGCAGATCACAGACGCCACACATCGCACATACCATCTGTGCCATAACCCTCTTGTTGCTGGGATAAAACACCAACCAAAAGCAGCTTGTGGGAGGAAAGGTTTCTTTTGGCTTACAGTCTCGAGGGGAAGCTCCACGATGGCAGGGGAGAGATGGGAGAGCTGAGGCTGGACATCACCTCCTTGCCTGAGCAGGTGGTAAACAGCAGCAGGAGAGTGAGCTGAGCTCTGGCAAGGAGGAGTTGGATAGAACACCCTTAAGCCAGTCCTCAACAACACACCTGCTCCAGCAAGTCTCCACCTCCCAAACTGCCACGAGTTTATGGGGAACATGTGATTCAAACTGCCACACAACCCATAGCTGCATGCCACATACTACATACCAGACACACATCCCATGAGTATCCTACATACCAGATGTATACTATAGCACACAAAGAAACCAAGCACGATGCCAGCAACATAGAGCATGCATACCATAGATGTCACATACCACATCTGTCATACACCAAATATGTCACACATACACATGCATCACATGTACCCCACGCAAGTCACACGTACTACATACCACACTCATACCATACACAGCACGCTCCCTTCCCCTCGGACACATCCTACACACACACACACACACACACACACACACACACACCTGCAGGACAGAGGTCTCAGTCAGCATGGGGCTGAGCCTTCGCTCTACCAGCCTGTCTGCCCTTCGAGGCCCTTTTCTTGTCATTCACTGTGATTCTGTGGTAACACTGAGAATGCACAAGGCCTGTGTGCCCATTTTCACCAGAGTTTGCTGCAAAGGTTGCTATCTGCTTTTAAATGTTCCGATGATAAAATGGCCTGGGGGAAAGTGAGGCAATAGCTGGGGCCACCATGTGCCCAGGGCCATCCTCATCCTCAGCACAGCAGAGTCTGCATGACGATTTGCTTCAGCCGTTTCCTATGCCCCCCCTAAAACAGGAGCTTGGCCCACCAAGAAGCAAGAGAGCCCCAGGGAAGCACAGTCCCCGGTGGAAGGCCATAGACCACTGGGTCCTGCTGTAAGGTGGGGGTCAGCGGGGCCCAGCAGAGACTAGATTTGGTGTGGAGAGCAGTGGCCAGGTCCCATCTAGATCACGGGCACCCTCGAACCTTCCACAGTGACCCCCCACCCCTGCTCAGACTTGGTGAACTCTGAGGCTCCTTTTGCTTGGAGCAGAGCCTTGAGGTTGAAAACAGCATTCCAAGGTCACAGCACATCCCTAAAGACTCGGCTCTGCTGTGGGTGAGTCAGCAAAACCTGTCATGGCTCCTGCAAAAACAACCAGGCACAGCCCTCCTGAGGGCACCGCTGTGACCTTGTTGGGGAGAGAAAACATATCCACATGGTTTTCCTACTTCACGTGATGAGGAGCAAAGACTAGCTACAGGGCCCACGGGGCGGCTCTCGCTCCTTCAGTCTTGGGACAAGCAAGAGAGTGAAGGAAAGGCGCAGCTAGGGAGCTGGGGACAGGGCCCTTGGGCTCTGGGTTGCATGGACACTCCCGTACTGTGTCCCCTCACTGGGACAGGTCTTCTCTCTGGGCCTAAACTAGTCATGCCAGCCTGCAGTGGCAGTGTCTCCCCACCCCATTCTGCCTAGGCTTCTTTCTCTCTCCTCTCTCTCTCTCCCCTCTTTCCTCTTTCTCTCTCTCTCTTTCTCTCTCTCTCTCTCTCTGTATAAACTGTGCACTAGTATGTAGGAGGGTGCACTGTGTGTGCAGTGTGTGCACATGCATGTGTAGGCTAGAGGTAGCTGTCTGATTTCTTAATTTCTTATTTGTTTAATGTTTATTTTTAAAATGTCTTGGAGCCACGTGTACATAGAATGTATGGTATAGTGAGCATGGGCGGCGTGGCTTGTGTGTGTAGCTGCGCACTGCTGTGTGTACAGATTCACTCATTCCATGCACACATGTGAGGAGCCCAGAGAACGCTGAGTGGCCTCCTATATCACTCCATGTTATTTCTTTGAGGTGGAGTCTCTCACCGAACCTGGAGCTAGGGTTTTCAGTCAGCCTGGCTGACCAGCAAGCCTCTGCTCCCCATAGGACTGGAGTTACTAGGCATGAATGGCCAGGTCCAGCTCTTTTACTTTTTTGGTTTTTTAGTGGGTGCTGGGTATAGAACTCAGGTCCCATCAGACCCTCTCAGGACCTCTAATGTGTGTAGGCAATGCTCTTATTCTTGAGCCGTATCCCCAGCCCCTTCACCTTACTTTTTGAGACAGGGTCTCACCCTGAACCCAGAGCTCACTGCTTAGACTCGAAAGCTAGCAGCCAGCTCTGGGGATCCTCTGGGATTACAGGCGTGTCCTGGCACACTTGACTCCTTATATGGATGCTAGGGATCTGGACATGTGCCTTTCCCATTGAGCCATCTCCCCAGCCTGCCTTGGTTTTGCTCCCTGATAGTCCTCCACCCTTTATTGTAAGCACAGAAGATGGACAGAAGGTCACAGAAAACCCTGTGGTCTGGACACCACCAGTCACGTTTGGCTGCACAGGATCTTGGCGTTCATGGCAGACCTTCCGCAAAAAACAAAATCTGAGGTCTCTTGTCCAGTGGTCTAGCGCTTGTCTGGAACTACACATGGCCACCCTCCGTGCACTTCAAGGCCTCTCCAGATCACTCTTAATATCTAACGCGATATTTCTGAGTTCCAGGTAAGGTGTCAGATTAGAAGCTTCCTCCATGTAACTGTGTGGATAAGAGTTAGGAGACCGAAGATGGTTTCAAAGAGAGAAAGAGCATCAGACGTCACAGATGGGGTGAGAAGGCAGCTGAGAAGTGAGGAGAAACAGAAGGTGACAAAAGCAAGAGAGGTGAGCCATCCCCAGCTCCAGCCACACAGACTGTCCATGCCCAAAGGAAGGACAGAAGCTCAGGACCAATGGACACACCCTTATCCCTCCAGGATCAGAAAGCGCCGGGACTGGCCCCCAGTGACACATATCAATGTGGCACTTGCCTCCCACACACCCCGACACACGTATGTGGGAGATAGCTCTTCACTTAGACAGCAGCCACCTCAAAATGCACAAAGTATGGGATCTCCAGTCCCCAAGCAGAAGAGAGAATATTGGGGGTGGATGGCAAAGTGGAGGAAATAATGAATATTTAAATAAGCATGACCAGCACATCCAGGAACTCTGGAACTGACCAAGAAACCAAACCTCAGAATACTGGGGGATATAAGAAGAAACTGGCGTGAAGACTAAAAATCTCTTTAGTAAAATTACACCAGAAAAATTCCAGGACTAGAGAAAGAAATGGACATCCAAGCATAAGAGGCTTTAGACACCCAATAGAAATGGCCAGAAAAGAAGCTCTTCCCAATATGTCATAGACAACACGTCAAAAGAACAAAATAAAGAGAAGCTATTAAGTCACAAAGCAAAGGTATCAGAGTCACACCAGACTTGTCCACAGAAGCCATACGAGGCAGTAAAAAGAATTGAATGACACATTTCAGTCACTGAAATACATAGCTGTCCACTAAGTTTGTGTCTGCTTGAGTTTGCTCCCCCCCATAAATTCCTGTGTTCTGAATGCTGGGTCACCAGCTGGTGGCAATTTGGGAAATGGAGCCTTGCCATGGGAGACGTGTTGTTGGGGGAAGGCTTATAGACATTTTGCCAGCTTCCCCTTGCCAGTGTGTGGCACACTTTCCTGCTACCATTGCCCACCTACGGTTGTCCACCTACCAGGAGGTGATGTCCAACCTCTGTTCACGCCACATTTCACATTTTCCTCTGCTATCATGGAGAGTCCCTTCAAGCCTGTAAGCCAAAATAAACTCTTTGCTCCTACAAACTGCTCTGTGCCAGCAGCAAGAAGGTAACTCAACAGTTTTCTTTTTTTATTTGTTTTTGTTCTATTTTGTTTTCCGAGGTAGGGTCTCGCTCTAGCCCAGGCTGACCTGACATTCTCTCTGTAGTCTCAGGGTGGCCTTGAACTCACAGAGATCCTCCTACCTCAGCCTCCTGAGTGCTGGGATTAAAGTCATGTGCCACAATACAGAGACATTCAAAAACAAGACCAAACTAGAGCAATTCATGACCACCAATGCCAGGAATGTAAAAGATACTTAAGGGAATCCTCAGTGCAGAGCATGAAGACAGTCTCAGTCATGAGAACACGGGAAAAAATCAATTTCATGAGAGGAATAAATAAGCAAAGTTCAGAATCAACTATGTCCAACTCAGTAAATGAGCAAACCCCTAATACAAAGAGAGGTAAAAAAAAAATTATCAAGAGTAATCCAACCAGCCTAGAAAATCCAACAAAGTTATAAGAATCTGTAAGCTTCTTTCAGGAATAGCCCTGAATATAAATGGTCTTAACTCTCCAAGTAAGGTCTGCAAGCAAACATTCCTCATGGACAAAGGCACGCAGTCTGCAAGGGACAGGATGCCAACCAGCAGACCCAGCAAAGAGGAGCCAAAAGTAAGCCAGCGTAGCAACCACTGTGTCTTTGTTTATTTATTTATTATTCATTTTCAAGCAGAGAGATACAGAGAGAGAGAGAGAGCGAGAGAGAGAGAGCGCTTCTCTCACGCTAAGCAGACGAGGATGAACACCTCAAAGTTGTCCTCAGACCTCTGCATATGCTCCATGGCATGTGTGCACCATACGGATACACACACACACACACACACACACACACGCATATACCAAAGTAGTTTTTTCTCTTACCAGATCAGAGTGGAATAAAACTAGAAATCAATAGCAACAGAAACTTTACAAATACCCAGAGACTAAACAATGCACCAAAATGACCAGCGTGTCACTGAAAATATCTGGACAAAATTGAAACATCCTAGACTCAAATGAAAATTAAAGCACAATTTATCAAAACTTTTGGGATACAACAAAGGCAACTCTAAAAGTCTATAGCTATAAGTGCTTACATTAAATACCAGAGATGGGAGGCTGGAGAGATGCCTCAGTGATTGCCGATACACATTTGCAAAGCCCGATGGCCTGGGTTCCATTCCCCAGCACCCATGTAAAGCCAGATGCACTAAGTGGCACATGTGTCTGAAGTTCCTTGGCAGTGGCCAGGAGGCCCTGGCACGCCCATACTCATTTTCTTTCTGTCTGCCTCTTCCTCTCTTTCACTCAAATAAAAAAAAATAATTTAAAAAACCCAAAGATATTACAGATAAATAATTTTCTTAATCTCTTTATTGATAGAGAGACAGAGATAAAGAAGCAGACAGAGATGGGGGTAGGGACACACCAGGGCCTCCTTCCACTGCAGACAAACTCCAGACCCGTGCACCTCTTGTGCATCTGGCTTTATGTGGATACTGGGGAATGGATCCCAGGCCAACCGGTTTTGTGAGCAAGCACCTTTAACCACTGAGCCAGCCCTCCAGCCCCTCAGATAAAGAATTTAATGTTGCACCAAAAAGTCTGAGAAGCACAAGAAGGCGAGGGTCCCTCTTCTCTTACTTAGGTAACATAATGCATGGAATCTCAGCTAGAGAGAACAGAATGAAAGGGATACAAACAAGAGTCACATCACCCTTAGTCACACGCATGTGAGGTATGCGAATGACCCTATTCTTAAGAGGTCTGAAAGGCCCCACCAGCTCTGATGAACACTTTCAACAAGTTAGAAGAATATAAAACAATATATCAATATCAGCCACTTTCAAAATAACAATAATAAAGTTGACGCACAAGAAATCTGGGGGGTAATCTCACCCACAGTGTCTTCAGGAAAAATAAAACAAACAGGGATAAACCTAGGGAAGTGAGAGACCTCTACAACGACAACTTGAAAGCACTCAAGAAAGAAGTCGGATCTCCTCGCCCATGGGGAGACGTCACATACTTGTGGAGAGGCAGAGAATGGCCAGATCAAAAGCAACTACAGATTTAACACAGTCCCTGTGAAAACGCCAATGGCCTTCTGTTCTTCGCATAGCCAGAAAATGTGATCCTAAAATTCATATGGAAGTCAAAAATGAAAAAAGAATGGGGCCCATCTAACCCTACCAACCGACCGTAGGCCGATAGCTGAGATTCTGGCAAGAGAGGACCTACCACAGTCATATCATGGAGGATCCAAATGGAACCCCCGCAGAGAATGACGGGATGCATAAGGGGCCCACAGCCACAGCCATTAAATCAACACAGGATTAGCCAGTGGAACAGAAACCAACGATTTTAGACACAAAGACCCCTAAGCTCACAACCTTAAAGCAAACTTATTACTCATCCACCACGACTCAGGGAACTTTGCGGAAGAGGGGGTGGAAAGATTGTGAGAGCCGTGGTGGGGGAGATTACCCAGAGGCATGGCCAGGAGAACCTGGCTGAATACTAGGCTATCCATGGTCCCCTGTCACAAGGACTGATCCAGACGACCCATGGAGGAGGTTATCCAGTAGAGGGGGGAGGGGAGGGCAGTGGGGAATTGGGGATAACAACTCATTGTTTGCCCACTAAATGTTGTAACTCATTATGGACAATAAATTAAAAAAAAAAA